>JAJPUD010009135.1:30318-55666 GCA_023553655.1 Myrmecobius fasciatus | reverse complement strand
GGTACTCTATCTTACCTTTTTCATCTATAAAAAGAAAATGTTAATCTTCACTCTAGCTATCACATAAGTAATCTTGAAAACGTAAAACACTGTATATAAACATAAGTTATTATTGTCTTATTAAGTTTATTTTTATATTATTTTATTAAATAATTTATAATTATTATTATGATTATTAACTATTGGAATAGTTTTTCTGTGGAGATGATACTGTATACACATAGTATACAAAAGAAATTCTTAATCTATTTTAAATGTCATGAATTTGGCAAGGTAGTAAAACCTCTGAACTACAAAATGTTTTTAAATTAATAAAATGAAATATATAGCATTTATTTGAAAAGAGGAGTACTGAAGCCTAAAAGAGTTAGAAAATTCTTATAATAGATGTTATAAGAAAAAGGGAATTGAACCAATAACTGATGAAATACCAAACTCTAAATAATTCCAAGGGAGTATAACACAAGAAGTTATTTGACCACATAATAAGAGAAGTTACAAAGAAAAAAAATCAGACCTTCTAGCTCAAAGCTGAAATATTAGCAGATTAGAAAAACTTTACAGTGGCAAGTTTTCCAAAGAAGTTAAAGAGAAAATAGAAATTTGTAATACAAAAAATGATGAAGCAAAAAATAATCTGGAAGAAAAAAAAGCAAAAGGAAATGATTTTAAAGGAAAAATGATATCCATATAAACAAAACCCATTTACATTAAGGTAAAAATATAGGGAGAAAATTTAAGGATCATAGGTCTTCCCAAAGGACAAAATGATTGAAAATAACTGCCATCCATAATATAAGAAATAATTTAATAATATTACCCAGAACTTCTGAATACAGAAAACAATGGAAAACTAAATAATATAGGACTATTCTATACCCAGTTAAGTGGATTAATTGACATCACAATAAAATTTATAAAAAGGTTCTTCACAGGAAGTATCATTTGTATAATATATATAACCCCTGATTTGTGCATCTTTCAGATGAAAGGTCTAATTGAAACTTGGCACAGACCAATATCTTACACCAAATTTCCAAGATAAGGTCAAAATAGATTCAAGATCCAAATATAAAGAGAGATATTACAAGAAAATTAGGAGAACATTAAACATAATATTTCAGACATGAATACTTGAACAATTATAAATAAATAAGAAATACAGAACAAAGTTAAGGGTAAAATGAATCATTTCCATTATATTAAATTAAAAATGTTTTGTGCAAATAAAACTAATGCAGCCAATATTAGAAGCAAAGCCAAAAAATGGGAAAAATTTTTGTAGACAGTTTATCAAATAAAGGTCTCATATCAAAAATGAATGAAGAATTTTTTTCAAATCTAAAAGAATATGAATCATTCCCCTATTGATAAATGTTCAAAGAATAGAAGGCACTTTTCTGATGAAGAAACCAAAAAAATTTATACTCAAATGAAAAAAAATGCTCCAAATCATTATTGTTTGAAAAAGCACATAATAAATAACCTCTAGGTATCATTTATACCTACTAGCTTGTTTAAAATGATTGAAAGGGAAAATAACAAATAGTGGAGGGGATGTGGAAAAAATGGGTCACATTCATTATTGGTGGAGTTGCTAACTGATCCAACCATTTTGGATAGCAATCTGAAATAATGCCCCAAGAGTTATTAAACTATCTATACTTTTTGACCCAGAAAAACCACTGCCAGGTCTGTTTCCAAAGATGATTAAGAAAAATGGGGGTGTTGTAAAATGTTTATAATAGCTCTCTTTGTGGTGGTAAAATACTAGAAACCTGCAGAAATGCCCATCAACTGGGAATAGATGAGCAAGTTGTGGTATATGATTGTGATGGAATACTATGCTATCAAAAATATGATCTTAGAAAAATATGGAAAGACTTGCATGAAATAATGAAGAATGAAATGAACAGGACCAAGAGAACACTGCATACAGTAAGAGCAATATCATTTTAAAGATGATTAAGGAAACAATTTATTTTGATGATTATAAATATCCAAATATGGGATATATGACATACAGGACATATGAAGAAAATCACTATACATCCAAAGAAAGATCTGATAAATACATGGGAAAATTTTACGTGTGTGTGTGTGTGTGTGTGTGTGTGTGTGTGTGTGCGTGTGATAGTAGCCATTTCTAGGGCAGGGTTGGGGAGAGTAGAAAAAAAGAAGAACAGTGAAAATATGGTATGGCAGAGAAAAAAATCAATACCTCATAACCCTCAAACTCATAAACCATTGAGGAAAGAAAGATTTTTAAGGCTTCTAAATTGTACAACTATTTTCAAAGTACAGTTAACTTGCATGCATCAAAATTATTTTTCCATATACTTGATGTCCCCCTTGAACAATCATCCCTAAAATCTTGTCATTTGACATCTGACTTTATGAAACTCTGCTCTCCTCTAAGGTGATAGTCAAACTTCAGCAAAGTGTCTATAACATAGATAACTATGTTATCTCACTGTCTGTCTCTATTTCTCTTTGTCTACATCCACCATTGCCTGTATCTTTCTGTGTCTATCACTTTGTGTCTCTGTTTTTCTCCTTCTTCCTCTATCTCTGATTCTGTCTGTCTGTCCATCTGTCTCTTTCTATCCTTCTTTTTCTCTTACCCTTTCCTGCTTTGCCCAAAATCTGGGTCCCATAATTCTGTTGTACAGTATCCAGCCTCTTCCTCTGATTTTCTTCTGCTTTCTTCTCCTCACTCCTTCCATTTCCCTTCAGTTTAAAAGCCAAAGCAAGAATTGAAGAATTTATGACCCTGACTTTATGTAAAGTAACAGAATTTTGCCACCTAGTATAGTGAGGCAATACACAAAATAATAACCTCTTTTCCCCAACAAATTATTGTATTTCTCTGACCCATCCTATGATCTGTGCTAGCTTATGAGTCCTAGGTCTGAAGCAACAAGGGCCAGGACAGAACTAAGTCATTTAGAAAACTGACACATCTGCTTGCCTCGTGATATTAGTCACTCATTTTCTAGTGTAATAAATAATACACAAATTAAAAGCAATTACTCCACCAACTGAGCATTGTGTAAGAAGGCATCTGATTGGTTTGTAAGAGTTTTTGGAACAATCTACAAGTTAATTAGTTGTGTTACTTGAAACTCTAGCCAAATAAATGATTTGTTATAAAAACAAATCACACCCTGTAAACACAAAGCTCTGACCACTGTTGACTTCCTGGATGTTTGACTCTGAACTTTACTAGGCCAGAGGGCCTACAGAGACAGGATATGAATTTGATATTAGAATTGCAGTTAGAGGTTTGAATGTGACTTAAATGTTTATAGGCCCAGAAGCCTTGCTGTAATCTTGCAGCAGATTTGACAGTTTCTAATGGAATTTCCTTACACAACTACTTATCAGCCTTTTAGCTTCTCTCCTCTACAGCCTTATCTACCAATTATATCATTATCACACAAAATACTGAGACATTGCTCACTCATTTAAAAGTTTAATAAATGCTTTGGGGGATTAAAAAAGGGGAGAGGTTTTTTAAAAAAGTTAAGATAAGACCCAAAATTATAGACCATTTCTAGCTTTGCAGA
This sequence comes from Myrmecobius fasciatus, assembly GCA_023553655.1. Lineage (NCBI taxonomy): Eukaryota > Metazoa > Chordata > Mammalia > Dasyuromorphia > Myrmecobiidae > Myrmecobius > Myrmecobius fasciatus. Next base: position 52,097 of record JAJPUD010009135.1, on the reverse strand, counting down.
GAACAGGATTTGAAGACACAAGACCTAGGTACTAATTACAATTCTACTGCTTATGTAATTTTTAGGTAAATTACTTCTTTTGAGTTTCCTTATCTGTTAAATTAGGAGGAGGGACTTCACTAGATCTTTAAGGTCCTTTCCAATTCAAAATCCTATGATTTGATGAAATTGACAAACATCATTTTGTGCCATAAAGGAAGTTTTACCAGCTCATATCTTGAGCTCATATTCTGCTTACATCAGAATCAAAAGGATGATTCCATAGACAGCTTGGAGGAAGTTAAAAATTTTAATCAAATAAATATTTATTAAGCATCTACCATGTATTTAAACATGATGTTAAGGGATAGGAACAAAAGCACAAAAACTTGTGTCATGTGGAACTGGTATCTTCTCAGGAGGAATGCATTAATGAAGTTTTACTGACCTCAAAGAAAATTCCTTAGCTTGTCATAATCCACATAGTGCCTTCCCCTCATCTTAGAGAGTAGACATCTCTCAGATTGTGAGAAGTGAACAAAGGGAGTTTATTGAGAGTTCATCCTTGGCAATGGACAAAATTCAATTCAGGAAGTTGAAGGAGCAAAATGAGAATGACTGGAAGAAAACAGTGCAAATGTGTGAGTATGAAAGAACTGATAGTGGAGGCCTCCTTACTTTAACAGTATGTTGTAACCTTGAAAAAGTTGTAAAATCTCTCTGCCTCAATTTCCTCATCTGCAAAGTAAAGAGATTAAAATATTACAGAATTTGAGAAGGGAACTCAATAGTGATCTAGTGTAATTTATGTGTGAAAGAAATTTCCACCAGAATATATATACCCAAGTGTTCATGCAGCTTCTACCTAAAGACTTTGAAGAAGAGTACTCAACTACTTCTCCCAAAAGCTCTTATCAAGATTTCCCATGCTCTGTTGTCAGGTCAAAATTAATCTCTTTGAAACTTTCACCTATTAGTGCTGGGGCAAAACAGAACCAATCTAAATAGTCCTTTTAGCATGAGAGTACTTCATATATCTGAAGAGAGCAATCATTTCTCACACCCTTCTGCTGGAATACGAAAACATTTATTAAGTACTTACCTTGTTCCAAGCACTGTACTAAGTCCTAGGCATACAAATACAAAACTCTTGCTCTTGAGGCATTTATTATTATTATTATTCCCCATTATTCTAATAGGGAAAGAAGAGTTCAGCTGTGAAACTGATGGAAAACCTAAATTCCTAGCAATACAGCAACAAAAGTGGATGGCAAGGTCTAAGGGATGCCTTAAGGTATAGGAGCTCTTGGAGGGTGCATCCTTAAGGAGGAGGAAATGGATCCAGAGGTATTCTGGAAAATATTTAACAAGTGTCTTGTTATGCACTTTTAAGTTAAATTGGAAATATTAACATTCATTAGGTTAACAAATCAATAAATTAATTTATGATTCATATTTTTTACAGCCATCCAAGGTATGAATGTTCACTTTGAAAATTTAATAATTGACTCTGGAGAACCTATTTAAGCTAACTCCAGTCCATCCAAGAATATCAGAGTAGAGCTGGGATCCAGGATTCTCTCTAGCACAGTTGAGGATAGAGGAGGGAAAGATGTAAAGCAAAGAAGGAAAAACAGAGTTGGGTAAGGTTAGGCTGGGCTCTGAAGTCAGAACGCCTTCTCAGTATCCTTAAGGAGCCTGGAGGTAAAGGACACTTCTGGCTAGAGTTTTCCAGGAAGCACCAATAATAGGCCTCTCTTCTTCAGGCTAAACATTCCTGATTCATTAAAGGCATCCCAATACAACATGGACTTACCATAGTGGATGTACTCTACTATGTGCTATCCAGATTTTCAATAGCCTTCAGAAACTCTGCAGTTCACAATTGAAAACATTACTTCAGATGCATTCTGAAGATTGTAGAGTAATTGAAGGTCCATCACTTCTGTATTCCTAGAAGCTATGCCTCTCTAAATGCATCACAGGATCTCATTAGCTTTTTTTGGCTACCATATCATGAGAACTGCAGATCACCAAAATCCTTAGATTTTTATCAGAGAAGCTGCTGTCTGAATAGTTGATTTTTAAGATCCTTTCCAGTCAGGAAATTTGTGATTAGACTGAAATATAGAGCCAGGACTGTGGAGCTGAATTTTTGATTTTTTTAAAATTATCTTTTCCATAATCTGATTTCTTTCAGGCCTCAGCTGCCAGGCAGACAATATTGTATGGAATTTATATAGTTTTTCTGAAGACACGATAATGTATCAAAAGGTAATCCACTTAAGAACAGAGCAGTCCACACCCATATAACTCAATACACATAAGTGAGAAAAAGAAATAAAGGAGACTGATAGCTATCTAAATAACAAAGCTATTCATTTAAAAAAACTGTCAATGAATAAATGGAAAAAACATTTATTAAACACACAACTACATACAAAGTACTGTACTAAATGTTAAAGATACAAAAGGAAAAGCAAAACAGTTTCTTTTATTAAAAAATTAATATTCTAATGAGAGAGAACAAATAAAAAGAGATTTTCAGCTACAAATCAAATGAAAGGTCCCACATACCTTTGACAGCAGCAGCAAAGCAAATGGTAATTAATCTTATTTAATATCATTTACTTTGTCAGTAAAAATATCATTTTTACACATGGTTATCAAAATTATACTATTTCTGATGCTGAAACATTTAACAGTACCAAAGACTAAAAGCAAGAACTCTCTTTTTAAGCTCTTCAACAAGAAGAGTTTCTGCAGAAACAGTCACTATTCGTCTCCCCAGAGGTTACTTCTATAGATGATGCCTTCAGGGATTGTCCTAAAAGCAGGAAAAGTGGTGTAGGAGACATTTCTACTCTGAGAGCTTTTAGGCTTTCAGTCAGTCAGTCAATAATTGGTGTTGGTGATGGCAACGAATATGGCCGCTACTTCCCATCCTCAGCATCTGTGATGGTTCAGTTGAGCTGGCTTTCCTGACCCTCAACATGAAAAAGAAGCTTTGTAAAGCACTTAAAGAATACCATACAATTCATGCATATAAAAGTTCAATAAACACCCCTTCACATTGTAACCAACAATCTGAACCATTATAAATGCTTCAAACCAAATAAGAAATTTCTATTTTTTTTAACTTGGTTCTCCAGTATAGCTATTATTGAAATGGTCTTTAACTTTCTTGGAGAAAAAAGGCAAAGTATGCCATAAGATTCTTACCTATTGTGCCCCAATTAAAAAAATTTATGTAGATCTTGTCTTCTGACACTGAATTCTGACACTGAATGCGAATATACTGTTGGTTGGGGTTCAGCTTTAGATATGTGCTATTCCATTTTTTAAGAACATGGTATCTGAGGGCATCTGATACATTGCATTTGATATTTTTTCCTTTATTTTTAATGTAAAATAAATATACTTATTAAGCTAAATTCTTAATTATTGAGTCCTGAGTGCATATAATCCTATAAACCTACACACTGTTTAGGCATTGGGGATCGGGAAGCAGAGTGGAAGAAAAAATATCCAACACCATGTTTCTATCTTCATGGAGTCTAATTGGAACAATACACATATGTGAAAAATTAACATTGGACAATATGTGATATTGAATGCCAATAAAACACATCTGTGGGAATTAAGAAGAGATGAAGTCAATGTGGGATCTTAGAATGGTTGGGAAATATATCATTAAGGCAGCAGATATTGAAGGATAGATAAAATTTGAACAACAGGATATTTCAGTGATAAAACTATTGAATACTGGAGTGTTCAGAATGTATTTATAGTTTGTGAAGTAGTGAATAACAAGAAATAAGACTGGAAAGGTAGGCTAAGGTCAGCTTTAAGGAGGTTAGTTGTAAGTTAAATAGTTTGGATTTTATTGTGCAGGAACCATGGAGCAGTGTTTTTAAGGAGAGAATGTGATGAACTGACTGTTTCAAAAAGCAATCTAGCAACAATCCAACAGACTACATTTCATGGAGAGGGTCTAGAGATAGAGAAACCAACAGAAGTCTATTTGTAGTAAGCTGAATATGTGTATAGGCAACCAAAACATTATCATGCTATCAGTGGGAAGAAAAAGAAAAAAAATCTTTATGAGAGATTTCACAGAAAAAAAATCCCACTAAGTATTAAAGGAAATAGGGGTTTGAAAGAAAGGGAAGAGTCAAAAATGAGCCTCAGATCTCCAGTTTTTGTAAAAGGAGGTACCATTAACAAAAATGGGAAAATTGAGGAAAGGGGTAACTTTGGGCATAAAGATCAAAACTTTGGCTTATCCTGACTAGAAGAGACATTCAAAAGGTGACTATATTTGTAAAATGTACTCAGTTATGAAGTCAATTTCCTTGATTTTTATGACAGAGATGGAGATCAAGATTTCAAAATCAAGCAATAATGATTCCATCACCTAAACTATGTCTGTTTTTCCTCTCTTAGCTTTTCTTTCATCTTCATTCACTCATATAGCTTGATGAGTGCATTTATACAGCATTCATTCTCTGACTTATTTACAGCAAAATTTGTTTTTCTTTCTGTTGAATTTTTCATTAATTTTCTGCTTAATCATTGCCATATTGGTGCCATACTTCTAAAGGGAAGGTCTGGTCTAGTACTGTTGCTACTTTCTTGAGATACAGATTATGGTATTATTACAGGATGAGCTAGGAATCTGCAAGTTTTCACTTCTCCCAGAATAGTCTGATGCAGAGCAAAATCTGATTGCTACCTACCCTGATTCGAGATCTGCAACTTTCTGACCTGTCTTGGCCAGAGCAGGAGTAAACTGCTGCTGGTTTCTGTCCCTATCAGCCAGCTGGAAAGTTCTATCGACTCAGAAAAGCAAAATTATAATGATCCCTTTTGGTGGGGGATTCCTACCCTTCCCTATTATTCCTCTATAGACTGGACCAGATGTTCCAGGTAAGACTTTGTACTTAATATATGAGTTACAATACTACTACTGTTGTTGCTCTCTGACTTTTGAACTTTCTCCTTCCTCCATATGACAACCACAGCTTCTCTGCTACAGAAAACCACTGTAGTACACAGTTGCCTGTCTCACTCCAATATGGATCTGTAACCTGTGACTTAATAGTAATCAATAAAATTGCCATTTGACACCTGTCCCTATCACAGTGCCCTAGAATGGGATGCATAGATGTGGGTCTGATATCTTATCTCACCCTGGTTTACAACTTATCCCTGAGATCTGGAATACTCTGCACACAGCATGTTCCCAGTTCAACCCTATCTCCCTTCAAACACAGTGTCTGCATGTCTACCTGTCTTTTTCCATTTCCTAAGATGGCTGGATAAAGGGCTCATTGTGACTTTTTCTAAATTTCCAGTTCAAAATTCAGTCTGGTGCATTTTTTTTTATATTTTAGGGAAAAAACTGTAGAATAGAGCTCATTACATTGCTTTCTGTCATTTGGTCACCTTGGCTCTTCCCTTACTTCAGGTGTATGTGGGGGGTGTGTGTGTGTGTGTGTGTGTGTGTGTGTGTGTGTGTGTGTGTGTATACATGTTAGATTGTAAGTTCCTGGTCAGCAAGGACAGCTTCATTTTTGTCTTTGCATCCAGAGTGCATAGAGCAATGTCTGAAACATAATGGGCTTTCAATGTCTATTGATTGATTGAAAGTCTAGATTTACAGCATACATAGGATATGCATGGTATGAAACCTCATGTTTAATTTATATTTAAAAGAACAACAACAGACCTATGATCAAATTTCAGAACTTCAATATTAAAGTAAATATAATGTAGACATTTGAAAGAAAACTAGGAAAAGTTAATCTAAATAACTAACAATTTCTGAGAAATCAAAGGAAAAAATAGAATGCTACAATTAGAAAACCAAAGAGACCAAGGGAGGAAAGAAAATCTGTTCCTTTTATATATTGAAATATTTTTATTGATTGGATGGTTTTTAAGTTTACAATTGTAATATTACAATACTTTCAACAAAAGGGAAGAATTAGAAAAGGAAATATTCATTGGAGAGGACATAATATGCAAGCAGCTTGTGAAGAGTTATCATTGGAGGAGGGAGAAGACTTGTTGTTTTTGAATCCAGAAGGCAAAACTAAGAACTTTAGATATACATTTCAAAGAGGCAAATTTAGGCTTGATATCAGGACAAGCTTTGAAACAATTAAAGCTATCCAAAGTGAAATGGATAATTTCCAACAATATGGTTCGTTCCTCTTTCTTGGAGTTCAAGTAAAGGGAGTGGAGGGGGAAGAGTTTCATCATAGTAGGTTTGGACTAGATGACCACTGATGTCTCTTCACACTTTTAAGGTTTTTGTTTCTATGCCACATTTAATCCACCCTCACTAAAACAGGTCCCTTTCACATGAATAAGAACCAGTCTAGAAAACTGCTGCCTTCAGATCTCCTGTGGCGCCCATTCCCCAAACTGGGATTGAAATCTAGGACCTTAGAGCCAACTACACTTCCAGCGGCAAAATCCAGAGCCCTCTCTGAGGTTTCCTTCTCCACAGATGAAACTCCTATTACCTACAAGTTCTCCCCTTCAATGCTTTTCCCTTCTATTATAAAAAACTTTGTGTAGGTCAAGGGATTGAATCTTGGCTCTGCTTTTCACTAATTATATAATTCTGGAGTAGTCATTTGATTTCCTTAGGTTTCAATTCCCTCATCTAGTGAATGACTAGGTGGTCTCTGAGGTTTTTTTTTTCCCAGTTCTACATTATGATCTTATTTAAACATGACTATGAAAAGCACATTTCATTTTTGGACAGTTCCAGTTATTAGGAAATGCATCTTCATAATTGAAATGAAAGATGCCTCCTGGAACTTTTGGGAGAGTTTCTGAGGCTAGATTTATATTCATATCTTTCTAACTCCAGCATCAGCATTTTTTCAATTGATAACCTAGCTACCTCAAGCTATTATGGTCCTAACTCTTTATATAGACTATTGCAATAGCCTCCTAATCTCCCTGCTTCTACTCTCTCTCTTTTATAATCCAACCTCCATGTAACTGCAAAATTCATATGCTTAAAGCAGAGTCATTCTCTAATGACTCTAGATATAATAAAAATTTCTCTTTTTGCAAGCTCTTCACAATTTGGCACCAGCCTAACTTTATGGGTATCTTTTTTTTTCTTTATTAAAACTTTTTATTTGCAAAACATACATATGGGTAATTCTTCAACATTAATCCTTACAAAGCTTTCTGTTACAATTTCCCCCCCCTACTCTCCACCACTCCCCTAGATGGCAGGATATTCACTACATGTTAGTTATGTTAAAATACTTGACAAATCGAATGTATTTATATATATATTTTCACACTTATCTTGCTGTGCAAGAAAAATCGTATCTACAAGAAAGAAAAATCAGAGAAAGGAAACACAATGCAAGCAAATATCAATAAAGAGCATGAAAATGTTATGTTGTGGTCCACATTTCATATCCCTCTCTCTTGGTGTATATGGCCTTCTTCACTGAACAATTGGAAGTGGTTTGAAACATGTCATTGTTGAAGAGAGCCATGTCCATCAGAATTGATCGTCATATAGTACTGTTGTTGCCGTGTATAATGATCTCCTGGTTCTGCTCATTTCACTCAGCATTAGTTCATGCAAGTCTCTCCAGGCCTCTCTGAAATCGTCCTGCTGGTCGTTTCTTATAGAACAATAATATTCCATAATATTCATATACCATAATTTATTCAGCCACTCTCCAATTGATGGGCACCCATTCAGTTTCCAGTTTCCAGACACTACAAAAAGGGCTGCCACAAACATTCTTGCACATGTGGGGCCCTTTCTTTCCTTTATGATTTCTTTGGGATATAAGCCCAGTAGAAATGCTGCTGGGTCAAAGGGTATGCATAGTTTGTTAACTTTTTGAGCATAGTTCCAAATTGCTCTCCAGAATGGCTGGATCCATTCACAGTTCCACCAACAATGCATCAGTGTCCCAGCCTTCCCATATCCCCTCCAACATTCATCATTATCTTTTATTGTCATTTTAGCCAATCTGACAGGTGTTTAGTGGTACCTCAGAGTTGTCTTAATTTGCATTTCTCTGATCAACAGTTATTTGGAGCACTTTTTCATGACTACAAATAGTTTTAATTTCATGATCTGAAAATTGTCCGTTCATATCCTTTGACCATTTATCAATTGGAGAATGGCTTGAATTCTTATAAATATGAGACAATTTTCTATATATTTTAGAGATGAGGCCTTTATCAGAACCCTTAAATGTAAAGATGATTTCCCAATTTATTGCTTCCCTCCTAATCTTGACTGCATTGGTTTTGTTTGTACAAAAACTTTTTAACTTAATATAGTGAAAAGTATCTATCTGGTATTCAATTAAGAGTTCCAGTTCTTCTTTGGACATAAGTTTATTCCATCTCCACAGGTCTGAGAGGTAAACTATCCTATGTTCCTCTAATTTACTTATAATATCACTCTTTATATCCAGATCATGAACTCATTTACATCTTACCTCGGTATGTGGTGTTAGATGTGGGTCAAGCCCTAATTTCTTCCACACTAGTTTCCAATTTTCCCAGCAGTTTTGTCAAATAGTGAGTACTTATCCCAGAAGCTGGGATCTTTGGGTTTATCAAAGACTAAATTCCTATAATTATTGCCTAGTTTGTCCTGTGATCCTATCCTATGCCACTGATCGACTACTCTATTTCTTAGCCAGTACAAAATGGTTTTGATGACCGCTGCTTTATAATATAGTTTTAGATCTGGTACAGCAAGGCCACCATCATCAGCCTTTTTTTATTAATTCCCTTGAAACTCTTGATCTTTTGCTCTTCCAAATGAATTTTGCTACTATTTTTTCTAGATATGTAAGATAATTTCTTGGGAGTTTGATTGGTATGGCACTAAATAAGTAAATTAGTTTGGGTAGTATTGTCATTTTTATTATGTTCGCTCGGCCTACCCATGAGCATTTGATATTTTTCCAATTGCCTAGGTCTGATTTTATTTGTGTGGAAAGTGTTTTGTAGTTTAGTTTGTATAATTCCTGACTTTCCCTTGGCAGATAGATTCCCAAATATTTTATACCATCAACAGTTATTTTGAATGGAATTTCTTTTTGTATCTCTTGCTGTTGAACTTTGTTGGTAATATATAAAAATGCTGGTGATTTATGTGGATTTATTTTGTATCCTGCAACTTTGCTAAAATTGTGAATTGTTTCAAGTAATTGTTTAGTTGAGTTTCTAGGGTTCTCTAAGTATACTATCATATCTGCAAAGAGTGATAGTTTGGTTTCCTCATTACCTACTCTAATTCCTTTCATCTTTTTTTTCTTCTCTTATTGCCAAAGCTAGCATTTCTAACACAATATTAACTAGTAATGGTGACAGTGGGCAGCCTTGTTTCACTCCTGATCTTATTGGGAATGGTCCTAGTTTGACTCCATTACATATGATGCTTGCTGATGGTTTTAATTAGATACTACTAATCATTTTAAGAAATAGCCCATTTATTCCTATACTCTCTCGTATTTTTAATAGGAATGGGTGTTGGATTTTATCAAAGGCTTTTTCTGCATATATTGAAATAATCATATGCTTTTTGTTAATTTGGTTATTAATATAATTGATTATGCTGATAGTTTTCCTAATATTGAACCAGCCCTGCATTCCTGGTATAAATCCTACTTGGTCATAGTGTACTATCCTAGGGATGACTTTCTGTAATCTCAATGCTAAAATCTTATTTGAAATTTTTGCATCAATATTCATTAGGGAAATTAGTCCATAGTTTTCTTTCTCACTTTATGGGTATCTTAAGCATTACTCTGTAATGTTCTATAAAATTCACTGTGAATTCAAATCAAGTCAGTCTTCATATTTGTCTACATATGTGGTCTTCCATGTCTTTGTCTAGAAGCTTTCCCCCTGTATGGAATATTCTAATTCCTCACCACTATGTTGTAGAATATTTAATATCCTCCAAAGCTCATATCAAATTTCAGTCACTTACAGGAAATCTATCTTGTTATCCTCAGTAACTAGTGTTCTTTTAAACCCAAAATTACTTTACATGTATTATACATAATCTTGAAATTTACTTTTTTGGTCTATTTTCTTCAATAGAATGTAAGTTCCATGAAGGTGAGAACAATTTTAGTTTAGTTTTTGTTTTTGTTTTTTTTAATGCCCAAAACCTAGCATAGCACTTGACATAGAGTAAGTATTTAAATCTCACTGAATAAATCAATGAAAAGTCTCAGTTAATATCCTCTAGAACTATATATAATTCTCAAATCAGTCTTCCCCTTGACAACCTTTCAGATATTGAAGATAGTGATCCAGCTTTTCCTTCCATTTTTCCCCCTAGGCTTACCATCATCTGTTCTTTTAATCTGAACTCACACAATTGAAAAATCTCAAGAAATTCAAGAGAAGAGCAAATCTAGTGCTACTGTGACATTTGTGATGCACTGAAAACACTGGCTCTAAAGGTCAAATGCTGTTATCATCTTTTTATGTGACTTTAGGTAAATTCCATCTTTCTGGGACTGTTTGTTTATTTGTAGAGGTAGGAATTGGGCTAGATGATTCTTCATGTCCATTCTCTCCTTAAGTCCTATAAACTATGATCTAGATGTTGAAGTCAAGTAGAACTTTTTTTTCTCATACTTGTAATTATGTACTAAAGTTTGATTCTCAAAATTACAATTCTATCACACTATCTTTGTGAATAATTTAAAGTTAAAAAATATCCAGGAAAGTTAAGGAAAACATCAGCCTTTGGACATATGGTGTTATAATCTTCCAATTAACTAAAGTAATGAAACAAACTTTTGTATTAGAAATGTGGGAAAATCCATGCAGCAAATATTAAATCTATTTTTAAATATTTCCAAATAAAGAAAATATGTCAAGAAAATGTTGAAATCATTTAAAATAATTAAGGGAAAAAGTTAACTCCCCCATAAACTAAATTCATTCCAAATTAAAGACAGCCTTTATAGTATAAACCCAAAACACAAAAGGTAATCTTATTTGTGATCTTATTTGTAGCAAATACAAAATGCATTTATAGGATATTATTTATGCAAATCTATCATATAAAATATGCCATGTCCATATTTTTTCTTTATAATCTGTAGATTACACTGTATAGCAACAAGCTATGATGGCGATAGAATAGTAAAAACAATTTCCTCCCCAAAGATTCCCCATCTTTAAAAAATGTTAATTTTATGTGGTTAGGGCAGCTAGATGGCTCAGTGGATAGAGCATCAGCCCTGAAGTCAGGAGGAACTAAGTTCAAATCTGGCCTCAGACACTCACTAGCTATGCGACGCTAAACAAATCACTTAATCCCATTTGCTTTGTCCAAAAACCAAAGCAAACAAACAAACCAGGATATGTTTACAGCTATGTCAAGTGCTATAATATACAGATATATGCATAAATTTAGCATGTGCATATTTACATCTGTATGTTAATATATACTTATGTTTTTTTTTTTAAATCTATGCAATATGCAATCTCACCTGAGGACATGGTAATGTGTGACATATCTCAGCATGCTGGTGTTAAACATAATGGTTATTATAGAGTACCTTTCTTTATCTCTCAAGGAATCACTATGACTTTACTTTTTTGTTATTGTTGTCATTGTTTGTTTGCTCTTTATGTATTCTAATTTAATTAAAGCCAGGTTAGTCATGATTAATCTTGGCAGTTTTTCCCTAGAAAAGTTACGGTTATCGTTTGGTACTGGCTAAGAAATAGAGCAGTCGATCAGTGGCACAGGATAGGATATCAGGACAATCTAGGCAATAACCTTAACAATCTAGTATTCGATAAACCCAAAGACCCCACCTTTTGGGATAAATATTCACTATTTGGCAAAAACTGCTGGGAAAACTGGAAACTAGTGTGGAAGAAATTAGGGCTTGACCCATACCTAACACCACATACCAAGATAAGATCTAAATGGGTTCATGATCTAGATATAAAGAGGGACTTTGTAAGCAAGTTAGAGGAACGTAATATAATTTATCTCTCAGACCTGTGGAGATGGAATAAATTTATGTCCAAAGAAGACCTGGAACTCCTAATTGAACACCAGATGGATAAATTTGATTATTTTAAGTTAAAAAGTTTCTGTACAAACAAAACAAATGCAGACAAGATTAGGAGGGAAGCATCAAATTGGGAAATCATCTTTACATTTAATGGTTCTGATAAAGGCCTCATTTCTAAAATTTATAGAGAATTGTCTCATATATATAAGAATTCAAGCCACTCTTCAATAGATAAGTGGTCAAGGGATATGAACAGACAATTTTCATATGATGAAATTAAAACCATCTCTAGTCATATGAAAAGTTGCTCCAAATCACTATTGATCAGAGAAATGCAAATTAAGACAACTCTGAGATACCACTACACACCTGTCAGATTGGCTAAAATGACAGGAAAAGATAACGACGAATGTTGGAGGGGATGTGGGAAAACTGGGACACTGATACATTGTTGGTTGAACTGTGAACGGATCCAACCATTCTGGAGAGCAACTTGGAACTATACCCAAAAAGTTGTCAAACTGTGCATACCCTTTGACCCAGCAGTGTTTCTACTGGGCCTATATCCCAAAGAGATCTTAGAGGAGGGAAAGGGCCCCACATGTGCAAGAATGTTTGTGGCAGCCCTTTTTGTGGTGGCTAGAAACTGGAAACTGAAGGGATGCCCATCAATTGGAGAGTGGCTGAATAAATTATGGTATATGAATGTTATGGAATATTATTGCTCTGTAAGAAACAATCAACAGGAGGTTTTCAGAGAGGCCTGGAGAGACTTGCATGAACTGATGCTGAGTGAAACGAGCAGAACCAGGAGATCATCATACACAGCAACAACAGTATTACATGATGATCAATTCTGATGGACATGGCTCTCTGCAACAAAGAATTGTCTCAAACCAGTTCCAATTGTTCACTGAAGAAAACCATATACACCCAGAGAGAGGGAAATGAAATATGGACCACAACGTAACATTTTCATGATCTCTACTGACATTTGTTTGCATTGTGTTGCCTTTCTCTGATTCTTTTTTTTTCTTGTAAATAGGACTTTTCTTGCATAACTTCTCAAGCATTTCAACATTATTAACATGTAGTGGACTTCCTGCCATCTAGGGGAGGGGAGGGGACTGGGGGTAAAATTTGTAATGGAAAGCTTTGTAAAGATCAATGTTGGGGAACTACCCATACATATGTTATACAAATAAAAAGCTTCAATAAAAAAAAAAAAAGAAAAGTTACGGTTATTGACCTCTTAAACAAGAGACAGGAATTAGGACCTTTATTAAATAACTTACTTCTTATATAAAGATATTATGATTTTATTTCTGTGAATTATCTTCCTATTAAAGATTTTCATTGATTTTTAAAGGCATTGATCTTTGTAATATTACTTCATAGAATTTATTTTTATCATTCATTTTTCTTCAGTGGAATTTTTTTTTGCATTTGGTCAATTGTATTTTTTAAGGAATTGATTACTTTAGTGGATTTCTTTATTTGTTTTTGCATTTGGCCAATTGCAATTTTTAAGGATTTTTTCCCCTTTTCCAAGCTATTGACTATCTCTTGCATATCTCTCATTTCTTTTTTCCAATTTTTCTTCTGCCACCTTTTTATTTGATTTTCAAAATCTTTCAAGATTTGAGATTTCACATGTGGGCATTTTATCTTCTTCTGAGTTGGTATATTAGTCTTCCTTGTTACCATATAGCTTTCTGTGGTTAAAATTCTTTTTCGGTTTTGCGCACTTTCTTTCTTTTTTCTTTCTTTCTTCCTTCCCTCCTTCCCTTCCTCTGTTCCTTCCCTCCTTCACTCTTTCCCTCCCTCCTTCCTTCTCTTCATCCTTCCCTCCTTCTCTCTCTTCCTTCCTTCTGTTTTTTCCTTCCTTCCTTCCTTCCTTCCTTGCTTCCTTCCTTCCTTCCTTCCTTTCTTCATTTCTTTTTCCTTCCTTCCTTCCTTCCTTCCTTCCTTCCTTCCTTGCTTCCTTCCTTTCTTCCTTTCTTTTTCCTTCCTTCCTTCCTTCCTTCCTTCCTTCCTTCCTTCCTTCCTTCCTTTCATTCTTCTTTCCTTCCTTCCTTTCTTTCCTATTTTATGACTTTTAAAGTCAAACTCTACGCCTGAAGTACAGTGGGCATTGTTCTAAGTTTCTTGTGCAACTTTGAGCATAGGGCCTCCTTGTGCTTGTTGTCTTGCTTGGGATAACCCTAAGTAATTTTGCCTGCCATTGCCTTCTTGTCATTCACATTTAAAAAATGACTTACAAATTCCCTCTCTCTGTCATGTTCCTCCCTATATATATGATAACAATTATACATATGAAGTCATGCAAAAGTATTTCCATCTTAGCCATGCTTCAAAAAAAAGCAGGAAAAATAAAGTTGAAAAAATATGTTTCGTTGTTCACCCAGATTTCATCAGATATCTCTTTCTCTTTCTCTGGAAGTGGACAGCATTTTTCCTCATGGATCTTTTGAAATTATCTTGCCATAGTTGTCTTGAACAGAGTAATTTTCTTTTACAATTGCTTATTATTATAATATTACTGTTATTATGGACAAAGTTCACTTGATTCTGCTCACTGAACTTTGTATCACCTGAGATAAGTTTTCCTAGTTTTTTTTTTTAACTCATTCTCCTCATCCTTTCTTATATCACAAAAGTTTTACAAAGCAATCACATATCATAGCTTGTTCAGGCATAGCCCAATTGATGGGCATCCCTTCAAATTCCAATTCTTTGCTACCACAAAAAAAGCTGCTATAAATATTTTTGTACATATAGAAATGTTTCTTTTTCCTTTCATCTCATTGTGATACAAACTTGAGTGGTATTTTTGGGTCAAAGGGTATGCCAAGTTTTATACTCTGTGGCTATAGCTCCAAATTTTCTTCCAGAAAAGTTTGACAATTCATAATTCCACCAAAAGGGCATTAGTGCCTCTATTTTCCAATATCACCTCTAGAATTGGTAATTTCCCTTTTCTCCATATTAGCCAAACTCATAGGTGTGAAGTGGTGCCTATTTTAATTTGTATTTCTCTAATTATTACTTGTATAGAGCGTTTTTTAATGTGAAGGTTGATAGCTTTCATTACTTCTTCTGAAAACTATTTTTTCATATCACTTGACCACTTATTTCTTCAAGAACGGGTGTTGTTTTTATACATTTGGCTTAACTTGACTTCATATCACTTGCCTTTTCAGTGGGTGGGGAGGGATATGACAGAGAAAGGGAATTTGTAAGTCATTTTTCAAAAGTGAATGGTAAAAAGGCAACAAGAGGCAAAATTAAGTAGAGTAACCCCCAGCATGACACCAAAACACAACTGTCCTCTTTTGATCCATTAAACTCCTTTTTCTAAGATTTTTTTTGGTATTCTATTTCCTTTTCTGTTAATGAGGATAATTTATAATTTTGTAAATATTTACCTATGTCATGCAAATTGTCAGTTTTGCTTGCATATAACTGGACAAAATAATTCCTGATAATTGTTTTAATTTTTTTTAATTGATGACATATTTACTCTTTTCATTTTTGATACTGTTTGGTTTTCTTCTTCTTTGTTTTTTTCTTAGTAAAATTCAATAGTGTTTATATATCTTAACTGTTTTACAAAATTAAATTCTAATTTTATTTGTTCACTTTCTTCTTTTTATTTTCAGTTTTGTTAGTCATTTGGTTTTCAGGATTTCCATTATTATTGTTTAATTATGGATTTTTAATTTGCTATTTTTTATAGTTTTTTAGTTGTATGTCCAATTCATTGATTTGTTCCTTCTCTATATTTAGAGATATAAATTTTCCCTTAGGTATTGTTTTGGCTGCATTCCACAAATTTGGGAATGTTGTCTCATGATTCTCTTTAATGAAATCATTGATGTTTCTATGACTCGTGCTTTAAACCATTCATTCTTAAAAATGGGTTATTTAGTTTTGAATTCATTTTAAATCTGTGATTCCACAGCCCATTGTTAAATGTAATTTTATTCCATTATGATCTGAAGAGATGCATTTAATGTTCCTGATTTTCTGCATTTGTCTATGATATTTTTATGTCTAATGCGTGGTCAATGTTTGTGAAGATACTACATACAGCTGAGAAAAAAGGTGTACTTCTTTCTATTTTAATTCAATTTTCTCCAGAGGTATATAATATCTAACTTTTATAAAACTCTATTCACCTCCTTAACTATTTTCTTATTTAGTTTATAGTTAGATTTATCTAGTTTCAGGAAATTCTCCCACTAGTGTAGGTTTACTTTCTATTTCTCCCTGTAACTCATATAACTTCTTTTAAGAATTCAGATGCTATGCCATTTAATGTATGCTGTATATGTTTAGTGTTGATATTGCTTCATTGTTTATGGTACCTTTTAGTGTTATACAATTTCCCTATTTATCTCTTTTAATTAGATCTATTTTTGCTTTTGCTTTGTCTAAGGTTATAATCATACTCCTGTCTTTTTTTTTTAAATTCAACTAAAGCATAATAGATTCTGTCCCAATCCCCACCATTTTAAAAAAAAAATCTGTGTGTGGCTCTCTGTTTCAAGAGTATTTTAATAACTTTTTTTTTAATTACCCACACATATGTTATGCAAATAAAATTAAAAAAATAAAATAAAATAAATAACTTTTTTTTATTCTGGTTTCTAGTCCATTATGCTATTCACTTTTATTTTATGAGTTAATTCACCCCATTCATATTCAAAGCTATAATAATTAGTTATCCATTTCTTCTGCTTATCCTTCTATCCCTCTTTTTTACTTTGTCCTTTCTCAAAAGTCTTTTTTGATTCTTATCACTGTCTTTCTTAACCTGTATTTATAAATATATATGTGTGTGCATGTGCACACCTATACACAAATACCTATATGTATACATATATATGTGTGGTGTATATGCAGCCATTATATGTATATGTGTGTATGTATATATAAACATGCACATGTAACAGACATACATGTAAGTTATAATATATATACTTTCCTCTTTGAAACACTTCAGATAACAGGTTAAAATATTGTTCATTCCTTGCCATTTCCTTCTCCATTATAAAACTCTTCCTTGCATGACTCTTTTATGTAAGATAATTTCCCCCATTTTTCCTCTTCCTTCCCTCCTTTCACCAAGGCACTCCTCTTTTGATTCAGTTTGTTTTTTTGAGATTATCCAAATATACTCAACTCATTTCTATGCCCTATATTTAGAGTCTTTCTGATTGCCCTAATAATGATAAAATTCTTGGAAGTTACATGTATTATCATCATATATAGGACTATAAACAGTTTAAACTTATTGAACCCCTTGTGATTTTTCTTTCATATTTATCTTTTTGTATTTCTCTTTAGTCTTGTATCAAGAATGAAAGTTATATATTTCAATATATTTTCATTTTCCTTTGAAGAATTATTTTCCATTTTGCTAAGGATGTTATCCTTTTTTGTAATGCAAGCTTCTTTGCCTTCCAAATATCATATTCTAAGATTTCTAATGATTTAAAGTATTCATTTCTAAAACTTGTGTGATTCTGACTGAACCTTCATTGCATTTGAATGGTTTCTTTCTGGCTCCTCGAAGTGTTTTCTGTTTTATCTGGGAGTTCTGGAATTTTATGTTATAATATTTCTGGGAGTATTCATTTGGGGATTTCTTTGAAGAAGTGATCAATGGGTTGTTTCCATTTTAATCTTATCCTCTGGTTTCAATATATCAGAACAATTTCCCCCTTGTAATTTCTTGAAATATGATTTCTAGGCTCTTCTTTTGATCATGGTTTTTAGATATTGTAGAGGGTCACAGATAGTGGGGGAACTCTGGGTGAGGTAAAAAACCTTTAAGCCCAGAGGGAACCTGCTGATAATGTCTGGTTCAACTCCCCATCTCCCCTAAGGGCTCTCAGCCTTCCTGAGAAGTCAAGGAGAGTGTGACCACCTGTGCTTACTTGAAGCAGATTTATACTGAAATAGGAAACACCTGTTCCTAAAAAGTTGGTGCATGCGCAGTACTCCATAGTTATAGGGTGGAAAGCTGCCTTGAATAAATGGACTCCATCTTTGACTATTCACGTGAGTCTCACCTCATCAATCCTCCACTAAGACCAAGGACTCGGGCTGGTCCAGAGATCCTCCAGAGATATTTCAATTCACCCCAGTGTGGGGATTCTAGAAAGCATACTATATTTTGTCACCCCCAACTTGGGGGCTCTAGAATGCACACAATAAGATAGTACAATAATTATTAAATTACCTCTCCTGGATCTATTTTCCAGGTCAGTTGTTTTTCCAATGAGATATGTCATATATTTTTCTATTTCTTTTATTCTTTTTACTTTGTTTTTATTTTTTAATGTCTTGTTGAGTGATTAGCTTCCACTTGTTCAATTCTAATTATTAAGAAAGTATTTTCTTCAATGTGCTTTTGTACCTTTTTTTTTTTACCATTTGGTCAATTCTGTTTTTTAAGATGTTTTCTTCAGTATTTTTTTTGTTTCTTCTTTATTAAATTGTTAACTTTCTTTTCAAAATTATCTTTCATTGTTCTTATTTCTTTCCCCCATTTTTCCCCTACATATTATTTGATTTTTTTAAAAGTTTAGTTCTTGAGGGCGGAGCCAAGATGGTGGAGTGAAAAGGTGACTTTCTGCCTGTCCTCTGATTTTCTCTCAAATCGACAATAAAATAAGCCTCTGAACTGATCTTCAAGTCAATGAACTCAGAAATATTTGGACACTGCTCTCTAGATAACTTCATATCAGGTTAGTCAGACTCAGACAGAGAGATAAATAGACGACCCCTGTGCAGGCTGGAAGTGAGGCTGGGACTCAGCTCAGCTCATCCTGGCAGAAATTCCAAACTCCAAACTCCAAATTCCAAACACCTGGAGTTTATCTGAAGCACTCGGGACACTCTGCCCTGATTGGGGGCAGGTGTTCTGGCAGACTTGCCTTGTTTAAGGAGTAATTCAGACTTAGTCCTAGCCCCCACCGGCCCAGCACCTTAAGTCAACTCGCCAAAGTGCCCCAGGGCAAAGCTTTTCAGCTGCCGTTTTTTTTTTCCCTACCTTAAAGAGATATCCACGCTGTCTAAAAAAAAAAAAAATGAAGAAGCAAAAGAGAGCTCTCACCATAGACAGCTTTTATCAAGGCAAAGAAATGTTGACCCCAGATCCAGAGGTTCCTTTAGACAAAACTCAAGAGAAAATCAGCAAGGAACATCACTGGTCCCCTTTTCAAAAGACCTTTCTGGAAGATTGAATAAAGAACCTCAAAAGAGAGCTGGAGGATAAATGGGAAAATAAAGTGAAATCAGTGCAAGAAGGATACAATATCTTGCAAGAAGGATATGATGCCCTGCAAAAGAGATATGAAATAGACACCAATTTATTGAAAAATAAAATTAGTGAAGTGGAAAAAGAGTTCAATGAACAAATTGGCCAGTTACAAAAGGAGCTTAAAAAGGTAACTGAAGAAAACAACACTTTAAAAATAAGAATTGAACAAATGCAAGTGAATGACTCAATAAGACTTCAAGAATCAGTCAAACAAAAACAAAAAATGAAAAATTAGAAGAAAATATGAAATATCTCCTAGGAAAAGTTTAGTTCTTTTATTTTTAGATTTATTAACTCTTTTAAGAATTCTTGTCAGGTGTGTCCAATTCCTTTTTTTCCCTTTTAACGTTTTACTTGTAGCTGTTTTGCCATTGCTGTCTTCTGATTTTGTTTGTTAATCTTTTGCATGAACATAGTAGTTTTTTTTGTAGCTAAGTTCTTTTTTTGTTGTTGTTTCATTCATTTGCCCATTTTTCAGCATATTTCTTGACTGAACTTTAGTTTAAAGTTGGGCTCTGTTCTTGGGGATTGTCTTGAGCTTCAAGCTATTTCCACAGTGCTCTTCGCAGAGCTAGTATTGGGTGTTTGAAAATTTTTGGTATTTCTAAGTTGGTGTGATCTAGGGAGAGGTATGGTCACTGCTCTTCTGGTCTGTACTTTGGTTCTTAGGAAAGGGCCCTGGTTCCTCATAGCCACAAAGTGGTACTGCTTCACAGGGCTACTGTTCCCTTGAATGCAAAAGTGCACCTAGAAATGGGTATTAGTAGTAAAACTGCCAAATATTACCCTATCATGTTACCAGTTCTAGCATAAAGATCCCTGTAATCTCTTTCTGACCAACTGCCTGATCTCATTATGATTTCTGGGCTAAGAACTCCTGAAACAGCTATTACTGCTATCTCCATTGACAAATCATACAGTTCCTATTGTTATTGTGTGAATTCATGTCCCACACATATTCCAGTATCCAAAGACTTTTCTTTCCCACCTCTTACCAGAAAGTGGAATTTAATGATTTAGCATCTGACAACCCAGAGTTATGTCTAATTCATTATGACAAATTAAAGTGGAGATTTAGTAGAATTTTTAAATGAAATGAAATACTAATTAGAACCAAATTAAAATGATAATCTACATTTCCATACTTTCCAAAAAAAATTTTCTCATGATTTTTACAAAGTGAGATAGGAATTACATGTGTTAATATTTAATATGGAAAATAACTCATTATTGGCTGAGGGGACATTTATGTAGGTTTCAATTATGACAAGTCATGGAGAAAATAATTGAACTAACAAAAAAGCCATGAATTTCATCAAGAGTATCAAGTTGCTTATTAAACAGCAGATACTATTATTCTTAGTGTATTTCCTTGAAAAGCATCAAGAATCGAGGGGCGGAACCAAGATGGCGAACAGCAGACAGCTTTCTCTGTGAACTCCTAGGACCTTCCCTCAAACCCAAACAAAGTGAGCCTTAGAACTGGTTCTTCAGTGAGGGCCCCACCAAACATTTGGACTACAACGCACTTCTATCAAAATTCTACCTTGAAAGAACTCCTGAGCAGGTTAGCCTCAGGGGAAATCGGCTGCTGGTCTTGATCAGACTCCAGCCGGGGCGGAAGTCAGGGCTGCGATAGAGGGGTGGGTTTTAGGCACCCAGGAAGCCCCTGGGAGATGCCTGGGCCATTTTGCTCTGCTTGCGGACAGGTGCTTTGGAAGATCTGCCTTTGGTAAAGGGTGGATCGAGAGCAGCTGAAAACGTGGTCCTAGTGCGAATCTAGCTTGACCAGCCTCAGACTGGAAGTCAACTCGGCAAACTGCCCCAGGGCAAATACAAATTGTTGCAGTTTTCTCTGCTTTTGACCAATATCCCGACTTTAAATCATGAGCAAGAAGCAGAAGAGAGCTCTCACCATAGAAAGCTTTTACGGAGAAAAAATAGAACAGTCCCCAGATCCTGACATTATGAAAACAATCCCAGATGAAGCCACAAAGGCAGACTTAAGTTGGTCTCCCTTTCAGAAGGCTTACCCGGGTGATTGCATTAAGAATCTCAAAAGAGACCTAGAAGAAGAATGGGGAAATAAATTGAGATCAGGGCAACAGAAATATCAAAAACTGGAAAATAGGACTGGTGAATTAGAAAAAGAAAACAGTTCACTGAAAAACAAAATTGGTGAATTGGAAAAAATCACCAATTCACTGGAAAATAAAAATGGTGAACTGAAAAACAAAATTGGTGAATTGGAAAAAGACAACAATTCACTGAAAAACAAAATTGGTGAATTGGAAAAAGACAACAATTCACTGAAAAATAAAACTGGCAAAATGGAAAAAGAATGCATTGAATCAAGAAATTCAATTGGCCAGCTACAAAAGGAGCTAAAAAAGATAACTGAA
>JAJPUD010009135.1:0-25318 GCA_023553655.1 Myrmecobius fasciatus | reverse complement strand
TTATGGAATATTATTGTTCTGTAAGAAATGACCAGCAAGATGATTTCAGAGAGGCCTGGAGAGACTTACATGAACTGATGCTGAGTGAAATGAGCAGAACCAGGAGATCATTATACACGGCAACAACAGTACTATATGACGATCAATTCTGATGGACATGGCTCTCTTCAACAATGAAATGTTTCAAACCACCTCCAATTGTTCACTGAAGAAAGCCATATACACCCAGAGAGAGGGATGTAAAATGTGGACCACAACATAACATTCTCATACTCCTTGATTGATGTTTGCTTACATTGTGTTTCCTTTATGTGATGATTTGTGTAGATAAGATTTTTCTTGCAAAACAATGATAAGATCAAATATATGTATACATATATTTGATTTGCCAATATTTTAACATAATTAACATGTAGTGGATATCCTACCATCTAGGGGAGGGGTGGGGAGTTGGGGTGAAAAATTTGTAACGGAAAGCTATGTAAGGGTTATTGTTGAAGAATTACCCACAGATATGTTATGCAAATAAAATAAAATTTAAAAAAATTAAAAATTTAAAAAAAGGATCAAATGAGATGATAGTTGTAAAGTCCTTTGCCAACCTTAATGTGTTATAAATGCTATTACTTAACCTGAGTTTCAACTTAACTAATTTTTCAAATGGTAATAACAATATCTAACTTGATTGACTGCCTTATAATATTGTTAAAAGGCCTAAGTGAAATAATAAAAGTGAAAAAGGTTAAAGTAAAAAAAAAAGAAAAGCATCAAGAATCATCACTTTTTCCTCCCCTCCCCAATACCTATTATATATATATATAATTTTAATCACGCAAATAATACCTAACCAAACAAGTATCTAATAAATACTATTATTTACCAGACACTGTGCTAGGTATCAGATCACAAAGACAAAAATAATCAGCCCTGCCTTCATGGAGGTTATATTGAAAAGGGAAAGCAGTACCTTCAATGCTTATTTATCATCTTGACCATTACACAAACTCATTTTCCAAACTTATCTCACTGACTCAATTCTCTTATTTTCCAGCAGCCATTCAAGAAATGAAAGTCATTAACTATATATCTAGCCAAGTCAATAATCTGTTCAATAAATTTCAGTGGCATTTTGATAAAATAGAAACTCCTTTATTTGACTTTTCAAACCTTTGACAATCTGACTCAACGTTTCCTTTCCAATTTGATTATACATTTCTTCCCTTCCCACTACCATTCAAATTGGCTTTATTTTTGTCACACATGGTACTATATTTCCTTTCTTCATTCCTTTGTACTAGCTATTTTCCTTTCCAGAATTAACTCCTTCAACTCTAATTCATAGGATCCTTCATTTCCTTCATGACTACTCAAAGATTATCTTTTACATAAAACCTAAACTGATCTTCCTAATTAACTATGTAATTGTAAATGTTCATATTGTCTCCCCCAAAGAAATAATGACCTCCATGACAATGAAGTTTATTATTGTTGTTGAGTTTTTTCTCCATTTCTGTACACAGCACCTAATGGTGTATGGCCTATTGTAGTTGCTAATTAAATGAATTATTGATGAATACATTTCAAGAATAAATGGCTATTATTTCTAACTTTTAAAACAGTTAATCAAAGATTCAGATTTCTTTCAGAACTTCTAAAACTAGATTCAAAGAAGTGGGTAAATTTCATAGAAATTTTCAAAATGTACTTAATTTTATACCTCAAAACAGAAGAGACATTGTTGTCCTTTGAATAATGCAATCAGTGGACAGTCAGGAACTTTGTTTTTCAGTATTATCTAGAGGCTGCATAAAATCATTTAAGATAAGGTTCTTTGAGATAATCTGATACATTAAATTTCACAGAAAGGTCTAAATGAGACACTACATATCAGTTCTGATGAGTTTTCATGTCATCTCTTGTAATAGTATTGATGTAGCTCAGAGTTCTCAATCACCTCATCACCCTTGTCCAATGAACTGACAAAAAGGAAGAATTTATACTCCAACAACTGCACAGAATTCAAGGTTTGGAAAGTTTTCTCACAGGTTATTTAATACAATCCATTCCTATTTAAGAATTTCATCTGCATTCATCCCCAACAATCACTTTTCTGGATTATAAACTCTGTAACTATTAAAACTCAGAGTCATTAAAATTAACCCTCCATTGAAGGATCAGGAAACCTTCACTCAGTCTTAGTTTTCTGTTTTCTAAGTGAGTCAAATGAGTTCATGTGTAAAATAGCATCCACATGTAAATGTCTATAAGTCCTTTTTGGTGAGACTTAATAGTCAGTCCTATATTGTTTCCATAATAGCCCAGGGAAAATCCCAGAAGCCTTTTCCCAATCTTCATATCTTGTACTTCTTTTGGTCAATTTGTACAATGCTATCAACTAGTGCCTCAGATTATGGAGAGAAAGTTATGGTGGAGCATGAACAAATATGCTTCAATTCCCTACTGATTCTCTGCCTTCCATGAGTTTAGTAACATTATATTTTTATCATATACCTGTCCTAACTCAGAGATCCTGTTGATCCTGTTGGTAGTAGGCAATCTAACTAACGTGACTAAATCTTGAAACTACTCACTTGTTCATAAAAGAATTAACTCCCTCAACCCCACTCTACCCCCTCAATTCTAATCAGGATTCCCAATTTACTCTACATTTCTTCACAGTTATATTCAAAACCATTCAGTTAAATATTCACCTTTCCATGATCAGAAGGTCCCTCACCATGGCTATCCATTTTTTTATCTTTATTTTCCCCCTTCAGCTGACCCCAAATCCACTTAGCTGCTATCAGGGCAGCTATTTAGGAAGAGTGACATAACTATTCATATTACATAGATGAGAACAGAGTCAATAGCTGTAATCTTTCCAGCAATATGAGGGATCACCAGACTTTAACATTTGCATTGCTACTCCCTAAGGTCCTCTGAGTATTGCTAGATGATCTGCCTTTATGCCTTCCAGTTTCTTTGGTGCTATTATCTAATTTATTAATGCACCCTAAGGATCCATAGACTTGCCATATGTCAAGCTCTAAATTCTTAGGACTTTTTGGTCTGTCCATTTGTCCTGCAGCTGAATTTGTTGAGACATCTGCTTAGATTATGAGCTCCTTGAGAATAGGGACTCTTCTGTGTTTTATTTAATTTTTTAAAATTTCTATCCTCAGTACTGAAAATAGTGCAGGGTACATAGTAAATGAAAATTAAAAAATTTTTTTGATTCATTCATGGAATATCACATTTAGTCTGACAAAGTATTCTAATGAAACTCATTAGTAACACAGCATCTCTAGTACTACAACTCATATAATCAGGAAGACTGGACCTTTATTGCCAAATATGCTATTTTTGTTATAATAACTTGTCCACTCAACTACCCAGACTATTGATTACTTCATAAACCATGATTTTTATCCATTTTTTGCAACAATCATCAATGAAAAGTAAATTACAATTTCATGAAGACCTCCTAAACTGACTTTTCTATAAGTAGCCATGTTCATATGAATGAAAGTTTGGATTACTATCATGTTGGGGAAGTTTTTGGCTTTCCCCCCACAATCTCTACATAAGTAGACTAATATAACTCCACTAAAGGAGCATCAATTTTATTCAATACTATTTCTTTGAATTTGAAGAATTATCTTCATCTCAAAATGTGATTAAAAAAATGATCAAATTTTCCCACTTATTCTTGTTCCTTTAAATGAAGGCAATGCATCTTCATATAAATGATTTTGTGGTCAATCAGTTAGGAAAGGAGGAGAAAAAATGCATAAAATATTATGAAGTCTAGATGAAATGCATCCCTCCTAGAGCCTTTCAACTCTAATAGATATTAGCTCCTGGGGTAGAATCTGAAACTTGTGCATTTTCTATCTCCTTTTTTAAAAAAGGTGGGGGGAGGAAGGAAGGAGAGAAATAAAGAATAAAGAAGGAAGAAAGGAGAAAGAAAGATGGGAAGAGAAGGAAGGAAGGAAGGAAGGAAGGAAGGAAGGAAGGAAGGAAGGAAGGAAGGAAGGAAGGAAGGAAGGAAGGAAGGAAGGAAGGAAGGAAGAAAAGGAGGAAGGAAGGGAGAGAGGGAGGGAGGAAATTTGAGTCCTAAAGTTTTTGAGAAATGAAAGATTTAGAAACTTTTTCAAAGAGAAGCCTATGAAGCTAATTTGCAAAAGTATGGAAGAAGGGAGGAGTCTATAGGAATATGTAAAAGAAATCTGATTGAGAGATTATTTGAAGCAATATTTCACTTTCAAGTCTGGGATAAAATTGTACCTGGTTTCTCTTTGTTCTCCAAATAAGCTTTAGAGTGGAAGCAAGATTTAATAATCTTGGTAGTTGGAAAATTTTGTATTAAAAGTGTGTGTTTGCATAAATTGCAGCCCTTTATAAATGGTAAGGATTTTTCTCTAATTTTGTTTAAATAGAGAAATTCAGCTAACCATTTCTTATCTTGTATCAGTAGTATTCATCATTATTCACAATAAAATCCCCATGTCCACTCTCCACTCAAAAAAGTCAATATATCCTTACAAATAAGGCATCAAGTACAGACAACATTGAATGTTATTGCTGTTGCTGTTGCTGTTTCTAAATCTTCAATCATTCATTCTGCCAATTATTTATCTGCCTTATCATCAAATCACCCAAGGTGTTAAGATAGGAATGAACAAGTGGTCCTCAGCAAAGACAACAAAAGAGGAAGAATGTTGAGATATAACAGGAATGTTGCCTCCTGGGAGCCAACATTCTGGAGTCAGAAATGTGAGAATAAGAAATTGCTAATCAAATGTGTTGGAAATCCATAATGGGCAGGTAAACAAATAGACAATTAAAACCTTTCAATGATTTTTATTTTTAAATTTTTTTCCTGCCTCAGCTTCTAGAACAGCAAATCATTTTATTTATAATTCAGGTCTGGGAATTCTATTTAAGTGAATATTCTTGCTCACTAACATAGTATAGAAATAAATATAGCAGTATCTTTGTGATATTTATTCAACACACAGTTGTAGATTGAGTCTTTCAGGAGTCTACTAACCCAACTCCAAAACAGTCTGTAGTTCGATCCTAAAACTATAGCTCACAAGTCCAAAATAATCCTTTTACCTTTTTATTGAATCTTTTTAATTTCAAAACATATTCAAGGATAATTTTTCACCATTGACTCTTGCAAAACCTTGTGTTCCAATTTCCCCCCTTCCCTCCACCCCCTCTCCTAGATGGCAAGTAATCCAATGTATGTTAAACATGGAAAAATATATGTAAATCCAATATAGGTATACATATTTATACAATCATCTTGCTGCACAAGAAAAAATTGATCAAAAAGGAAAAAAAATGAGAAAGAAAATAAAATTCAAGCAAATAGCAACAAAATAAATGAAAATGCTATGTTGTGATTCACACTGAGTTTCTACAGACCTCTCTCTGGTGTAGATGGCTCTCATCATAAAATCATTGGAGCAGTCCTTTTACTTTTGATAGTAGTCGTGACACATTTATTTTTAAAGGCATTTACTGAAATGACAAAGCATGAGTATTACTAAAAAATATTCTTCTGAAATACCTAAGCCATACTTTTCCATAATTACATGAAGTATTGAGTGCAAAGACTGAACTAATACACAGAGTGCATTAATAGGGACATACATATTTATTTTCCAAATAAGGAAATAAATATGGGCAAGGCAATCCACAATTCGAGTTCCATGGGTGTTTGAGTTCCATTCTCTGGGTCCATTATACCTACTGGGCATCCCACTGGGCTCTCAAGGGCTTTTTCTCTTTTCAGTTTTCAGCTTGATTCTGAAGCTTGATTCTCTGGGTCTGTTCTCTGTTGAGCAGTTGCATCCTCTACTATGGTGAGTTCCTCTGCCATGAGAAGGCAAAGAGCAAGACCTGGATTCTTCCTTCATAGTTTGACTTTCAAAGATCTTCCTATCTTAGCTGACTTCACAGTTAGCAAGTTTATTTTATAGAAATCATTAGAGACATGGCTGATCGGTCAGGTAAATTGCTGGCCACCCTATAGTTCTGTCAAATTTGATTGAGGAACTTCTTCACATCTGCTAAAGGAATAAAGAAATGATAACACTTTTTTATACTGTGTTTCCATTACACATATACAATGAATGGGTTAATTCCCAAAGAAATAAAATAAAGTAAAAAAAAAAAAACAGAACTTTAAAATTATCTTTAAAATAAGTTTTTCCTGGATAATTCAAAGGACCCTTCAAAAACCTGTAAGGCCTCAGTTAATTACCATGAGCTTTAATTATCATTGTCTTGGAACAAAGAGAAAGTTAATAGAAAATTCTAGTTAACTGGATATCCAATAATTTATCACAATGCTTGCTATTTTCCTTCTGACAAGTAAGTGGCAGACATAGGCTCAGTCTTAGAAAGCTTTCTAATAGAACTGCCTTACAATGGAATTGACTCCTTGAAATAATGTTTCCCATCTTTGTAAGTGGGCAAGTAGTGACTAGATGGCATTCCATTAGGACCATTATAGAAATCACTCTTGTATTGAATAAGAAGTTAGACAAAATACTTTTATCATCTTTTTCACATCCAAGATTTTCTGATGTTAATAAAGTTTCTATTACCTTCTTATGTATTTCCCCTTATAAATACTTCCCCTTTTGCCTCTGGAATTTTGTGTGATTATACAAATATGTAAGGTAACAAAAATGCAAGGAAATGTAAAAGCAAAGCTTAATGTTCTCTGTGTTGCTATGTATACATGAAGGTTACTAGGATGATTAATCTGTACATAACTTCCAGATGTATTTTAGTGCACCTTAAAGAACTGCTTAGCTAATTGAGGCAAATAAATAATTCCTTTCATGAGCTTTACCAAAGTTTCACACACATGCAAATAAAGTGCCATTTAGGCATTTTAATGCACTGTTGATAGGACTGTACTAGCTCTTGAAAATATTTTGATACAATGTTAAGAAAAGTCACAAAACTATATCCCTTTGACCTAGTGATATTTCTACTAGTCAAATATTTCAAGGATGTCAAAGATATACCAAATATATATATACATGTATATATATGTATATATATATATAGTCACACTTTTATATTGTCAAAAAATTTTATTTATTTTGACAAGTATAAGACAAGTAAGTGGATGCCCATCTGTTGGAGAATGGCTGAACAAATATACTGAAATATTATTTTGCTGTTAGGAATGACAAATGTGAAGAATTCAGAGAAACTTGGAAGATATACAAACTAGTGCAAAGAAAAGTAATCAGAACTAAAACATTTTTCAGAGAGATCACAAAACAGGAAAATAATGCTGAAGCCCAGTGATCATTTATTATTTCAGAGGACTGTCAGTGAAACATGCTTCTCAACTCTCATAAGAGAGGTTGTGGAATATAGTTGCAGAATAATGGTTTGAAATGAGGAAGAATTGTCAGACCTAGTCAATCTGCTGATTTGTTTTGCTTAACTGTACTTCTTTTTTACAGAGGAGGTTTCTATTTGAGGTTGGAAGAAGTCACTGAGAAGTGACAACAAAAAATCAATAAAACATTAAAACAAACAAAAAAAGAAATGCCCTTGAAGGGTACAGTGAACCCCATGAGTCACATTCATTTAAGGAAGCCAGGGGATACACTGCACTTGGAATTTATCAAGGGACTGCTGTGTCTGCAACACAGTAGGTGCTTCATATGTGGTTTTGGTGACTGATGTAGCCTTTGACTTACTAAGTAGAGTACAAAAGAGCATAAATTCTAGGTATTGTTCTAAAAGCCCAGGAAACTGAAAATGTAGCATAAAGGTTGACATTATCCTTGTCAATAACATTCTTTCCTTCAGACACCTATTACATTATGCAATGCAATGAACTAAAAATTAGCATCCAAATAGGAGTCCCAAATTTTCTTGCTACCATCTGTGACCTATAGTGAAGTTACAGCATCCAGAAAAATACAATATTTTCAGTGAAAGTCAAAGAAGAAAAGCTGAGGTAAATGAACCTTTCCTTAATGAATCAATGCTTCTGGACAATAATTGTGCTGAGAAGGTTGCTTTATAGAAATATACTGCTTTCTGTCAGTGTTTGCACAGAGGTTATTAAATCGCAATGAAATGACTACAACAACGTTAAAATGCTGTTTGATTTTCTAATTATTATTGAAGTATACCTCCTGAGCCCAGCCTCTGAGACATCCCTTTTGAATAAGCTGCTGCTCACAAGGCTTCTCATGCATTATACATTAAACCCATAGAGCAGTTTGAGATGGAGGGTCTCTGGAGGAGAACTTCATGCTGCTCTTTTCAATTTGGGGGTGGAAAAAAAGTAAGAAAAGTGAAAAAAGGGAGGCAATGGTGACAGGTAACATTCTGAATTTTTGTAATGGGAGTTGAAATAATTTCTTTTTTAAAAAAAGGATTGTTTTGGAAAAGAACCTGTATTTTGTTAGTCTGAGAATCTTTTAACCAGTCCTGCCATTTTTTGCAAGCTGCTTACCCAAAGAGCCGCAATTCTATCTTATACTAAGTTCTGAAATAATTATTTTATGAAATAAGTCAGTGTAGATGAAATATGATTTTCATGGCTTTATGCCACCAATTTGACATGTAAGAAACAGTTCAGTAATGAATTTTTGGTTCAGAAAATAAAATTGAACAAATTCATGCATAATTTATTTCAAGAGGATTTGAGCAAACATTTGTCTTTTTGGTTCTACCTACTCATTGGAATAACACATAATAGATTATTAATGAGGACATCAGGTACTACAGAATTGCAATTACCTGACTTTTAGACCACAAAATAATAGGTATATTTCAGGAGTAGCTTTCTAGCCAACTTAAGATGGTATGTATCATGACATGGGAGGAATATACAAAACTTGAAGACAGAATTTGTAGTTTTGTCTTGTTTACCTTTTCCTTTCTGAAATGACTTAGACAATTAAGTAGATTTTGAATAACATAATTACTTAAAATTTTGTGAAGTCAAAGAAAATAAACTTTATATGTTCCCAACTCTTTCAACTGTATACCCATAGGTATGTTAATGCTGGTGTTCATTTAGTCAGTCATCTGTCAAAATCATCAAAAGACAGAAATATACTCATTTCCATAGCAAAACTATGAGCATTATAAGAGTAGAAATTTTATTGGTGCCTCCTTATGGCTTGGGAGAAAAAATATAATGCCACCATCCAATTTAGGCTTAAATATTAATGACATACCACCCCCATTTCAATTATTCAAACCTTTCTGACTGCTTAGAGTCTTCATTTAGGTATTCTATGGGGTCTCTCCCCATCTCTTTTTAACCTAAATATTTGTTACTTAAACAAGGCTGTTGGTTTATTTTAGAATTATATAAGAGAATTGGAAGTAGTAAGTAGCTTGTAAAAGATTTTCTCCATGTGTAATGAATTGTATCAGAGGAGGATTCATAATTTATTGTTCCTACAAAGGTGAGAATTTCCTTGGAGTACTTCTAAGTTCCCATTTCTGCATTCCACTGAAGTTAACAAAGAGAATTTCATATTCAGATTTCCTCTAACAAACTGATGTCCATTTTGAAGGAGACCAGCATTTTATTTCAAAGTCTGTGGAAGATGTTCTTAATTCAGCATCAGTCCTAATCAGTTACCATCCAGACTTAATAAGTATGTATGATATCAAACTTGTAGATGAAAATGGGAAAGTCAATCAAATTATTATAAGCAGCATTAGTGAGTAAGGCTGTTTGAAACTCTCTTTGTATTGGGATTAAGAGGAGCAAGTTGATTGCTCATCTTCCCCATATAGAGGTATGATTTCTTTTTACTCACTCCTCTGTCAGGTAGGTAGCAATTCACTTCCCCTTCCTTCAAAAGGGTGATACTTCTTTTAAAACCTTAAGATGTCAAAATGACCTTTACTGTGGTCTTTAAAAAATGAAGAAAAAAATGCTGTCTTCCACCTATTAGCTTATAGCTTTACTTCCCAGAATGGATATGATCACAAATGCTATTCTTTTCCTTTCTCATATTCACTAATGTTGAACTGCTAATTGAACTTCAAATAACTTTGTACTGGCAAATCCAAATTGGGTTTGTTGTTGTTCACTTGTTTTCCAGGCATGTCCAACTCATCATGGCCCCATTTAGGATTTTGTTGACAAAGATACTAGAGTACTTTACTATTTCCTTCTCCAATTCATTTTATGATATGGAAACTGAGGCAAATTTAAATGACTTTCCCAGAATCACACAACTAGTGCATGTCTGAAGTCAGATCTGAATTCATGAAGATTAGTATTCCTGATACTCTACTTCCAATACTATCTTGCTGTTTAACTTAGGTTTATAAGTCCTCAATTTAAATGTTTTCCTTTCAGTAAATTCTCATTCCATTCCAAATCTTACTGGTATTAATCAAGTAAACAGAACTAAAACAAATTTGAATATTTATTTAGATTTCTATTCTGTAAGAGTGTTCCTTCCTCCTTTCCTACTTCAGCAAAGTTGAAATTTTTAAAGGATAAAGATAAAGTTATTTTATTTTTCTACCAAACCTTTCCAAAGACTGGAGATGAATTGAAAGCACAATCCAGATAGTTATGACTATGTTTGGCAGAGTGGGAACTCTGGAAGCTGGTATGGGCAACCACACTAAGGATCAGACCCTCACAATGTATGTCAAGGATGCCTGCAAAAATAATGGAAGACAAGGAGCACAAGGAGGTATTGGTATTAACTGGAGACCAGACCATAATCTAAACATACGCTGTACACATTCTGGATGGCAGACAAACTAAAAAGCGTCATTAGAATCAGCTGCCAAAGCGATTAAGCAAGTAGAGAACCAAAATAGGGACAAACTCATTGTGTGTACAGATAACCAATTTATCAAAGGTTTGAATGACTGGATTAAGGACTGGAAAGAAAATGGCTGGGAAACAAGTAAAAATAAAGGTGTTGTCCACAAAGATCAATTTACCAAATTGGATAATATGACTTGGTAAATGAATGTTAAATGAAAGTCCCTACTGACTCAAAAGTTGATTAGCAAAAGAAGTAACTAGAAAGAAATGAGAAATTAGATCAGTACTTGCAGATGTTTAAATTTAAAGTTTCGCTGTTTAAACCCTGCAATATAACCTCCAAAATATTTTTTTTACTTTTCTCTTACCCTCATCCTTGTTCTGAAGTTGTTTTCCATGGCTATCTTCAGCTATTTTCTTCATATGTTTTTACTATGTGCTATTTTAATTTTTTTAATAACACAAATAAGAAATGCACACAAAATCAACTGTAGAAATTATTTTACAGAATTCTCATTTACCCAACAGCTAAACTCTAAAATGTCCCACATTTCTCCCCCCCCCAAGAATGAATTTGACCATCAACTGTCTTTTCTCTAGTTGTAATCCCCGGTGGCAAGTATAGTTCCAAGTACTATACTAAGAATAGGAGTTCAATAAAGTCTTTTTTCATTAATTCATAATCTGGTTCATGGCTCCCCTAACTTCTACAAAGTGCCATTTTTATTTTAGGAAACAACACCTCTTCTACCATTTAAGAAAAATATTGAGTTGACAAAAGTAGAAAAACATTAAGAGAGGACTTTGGGAAAAGGCCCAAAACAAATGTTCTGGAAGTATTCTGCACAATAATGATGCTGAATAGTTCACATTATAATTTCTTCTCCCCTCCTCCACAAAAGATAAAAACAAAAACTATTAAATGTAATAGATGGATCATTTCAGGATTAAATGAAATATTTCACACCCCATGGAAGAGATTTCAAGACTTTGATTAACTCATTCGGATATAGGAACTATAATTGGGTTGGTTACCATATGTTAGGGAGGGTTTTTTAGTAAAGGAATTCAGCTCTTAAGTAGGATGAATTGTCAAATACTAGAGGGTATACTTCCTCTATTGAGTGTGGGGGGATGTGAGGATGGGAAATGTAGTTGAACCTGAACTTTATTAAGATTATTGTGACATCTGAGTAGAGGATGAAATGACATGAAAAGAGACTTGTAACAGAGAAGTAAATAAGCAAGCTATTGCAGCAGTCCTGGAGTGAGGTGATGAAGTTCTGAACCAAAGTGGTAGCAATGTCAGAAAATTGGAGGGTACATTACAAGAGATGTCATGAAGATAAAATAGACAGGCCTTTGCTTTAACATAGATATGGGAAGTGAGAGCCTGTTATGAGCCTGGGTGAGTGGGAATATAGCAGTAATAAGAAATTTCAGAAGAGGGGACGATTTGAGGAGAAAGATGATGAGTCTAGTTTTATTTTTATTTATTTTTTTTATTAAAAGCTTTTTATTTACAAAACATATGAGTGATTTTTCTACATTGACCTTTGCAAAAACTTTTTTTCCCAAGCTTTTCCCCTCCTTCCC
Organism: Myrmecobius fasciatus; assembly: GCA_023553655.1. Classification (NCBI taxonomy): domain Eukaryota; kingdom Metazoa; phylum Chordata; class Mammalia; order Dasyuromorphia; family Myrmecobiidae; genus Myrmecobius; species Myrmecobius fasciatus. The sequence continues at coordinate 12,915 of JAJPUD010009135.1, read as the reverse complement.
CCCACCCCCACACCTAGATGACAGGTAATCTAATACATGCTAAATATGATAAATTATATGACAAATCCAATACATGTATACATATCTATACAGTTATCTTACTACACAAGAAACATCAGATCTAGAAAGAGAAGAAGAAAAAAAACAACCTAAGAAGGAAAACAAAATGCATGGAAATATTCACAGAAAGCGTTAAAATGCTGTATTGTGGTTCACCTTCAATTCCCACGGGCCTCTCTCTGGATGTATATGACTATCTTCATCGCTGAACAATAGGAACTGGTTTGAATCACATCATTGTTGAAGAGAATCATGTCCATCAGAATTGATCATCGTATAGTCTTGTTGCTGTGTATAATGTTCTTCTGGTTCTGCTGATTTCACTCAGCATCAGTTCATGCAAGTATCTCCAGGCCTCTCTGAAAACCTCCTGTTGATTGTTTCTTATAGAACAATAATATTCCATAACATTCATATACCATAATTTATTCAGCCATTCTCCAATTGATGGGCATCCTTTCAATTTCCAGTTTCTTGCCACCACAAAAAGGGCTGCCACAAACATTTTTGCACATGTGGGTCCCTTTCCCTCCTTTAAAATCTCTTTGGGATATAGGCCCAGTAGAAACACTGCTGGGTCAAAGGGTATGCACTGTTTGATAACTTTTTGAGCATAGCTCCAAATTGCTCTCCAGAATGGTTGGATCCGTTCACAGTTCCACCAACAATGTATCAGTGTCCCAGTTTTCCCACATCCCCTCCAACAGTTATCATTATCATTTCCTGTCATTTTAGCCAATCTGACAGGTGTGTAGTGGTATCTCAGAGTTGTCTTAATTTGCATTTCTCTGATCAATAGTGACTTGGAGCACCTTTTCATGTGACCAGAAATAGTTTCAATTTCTTTGTCTGAAAATTGTCTGTTCATATCTTTTGACCATTTATCAGTTGGAGAATGTCTTGAATTCTTATATATTTGAGTCAATTCTCTATATATTTTAGAAATGAGGCCTTTATCAGAACCTTTGGATGTAAAAATATTTTCCCAGTTTACTGCTACCCTTCTAATCTTGTCTGCATTCATTTTGTTTGTACAAAAACTTTTTAACTTGATATAGTCAAACTTATCTATTTTGTGATTAATGATGACCTCTAGTTCTTCTTTGGTCACAAATTCCTTCCCCCTCCGCAGGTCTGAGAGGTAAACCATCCTACATTTGTTCTAATTTGTTTATAATGTCATTCTTTATGCCTAGATCATGAATCCATTTTGAGCTTATATTGGTATATGGTGTTAGGTGTGGGTCAGTGCCTAATTTCTTCCATACTAGTTTCCAATTATCCCAGCAGTTTTTATCAAATAGTGAGTTTTTATCCCAAAAACTGAGGTCTTTGGGTTTATGATGAGTCTAGTTTTAGACATGTTTGGCTATGTTAAGATGTTTATGGAATATTTAGTTTGAGATGTCCAATGGGCAGTTAAAAATATGAGACTGGAGGTGAACAAAGAGATGAGGAAGTTGATTTGAAAATCATCTTCACTGGGATGATAATTGAATGTATGGGACCTGATGAAATCACCAACTCTAGAAGTACTGATGTTTTATAAAAAGCTAGGCTAGTGATATTCATAGACCAAATCAGCAGCAGCAGCTCTACTCATTTAAAAGATACTGAGCCCTGCAATGAGCAATGCCAGTTGAATTTATCATCATGCCCAATTGAGAACTAGCCTAGCCTAGAAATAGAGAAGTAACTTGTCCATCACTGATACTATACTCCAGCATGAATTTCATCAAGACTGAAAATTTAAAGAATATTCAAGCCCTGCAGGTCCACAGTTATGAGTTGTCTTGGTCAGATATGTTCCTTAGTACCATAGTATTTCAAATCTTTAACCTCTCTTTCACATTTTGTATATTTATGAAATGCTCCAAATTTTTATGAGAAATGTTCTGTAAATGTTATGTGTTATTCTTGATATGTCCTTTGAGAAAATATCTTTTTGAAGAGATGTGTTTTGGATGCTTGTTGATAGGGACCATGGAAGTGGAATTTTGTGAGTAAAAGTGTTAGGAGTATTCAACCACAGGGTTGTTCTGGAATTCAAGATAGCAGTTAACCTATTAGAGTTGTAATGTATCTGTGATAAGTTGAAGAAGTGAATCCAAAAGATACACAATAGCATACATGTGCATACACACACACACGCACAAATTTTAAATAATAATCTTTTCAGAGATCACAATATTAGACATGACCAGTCTGAAGCTGCAAGAGAAGAGGGAGAAGATAAAACAACATAGCTGGCTCTCCATCCTGCCAATTCACCTTTTCATTGGAATCAAGCAAAACAAGGAGATTTGCTTAGGAGCTAGTAAGTGGCTGAGGTCAGATTTGGATAAAAAATAATAGTTTTTAACCTTGGAAAGCAAAAGAAAAGCTGTCCCAGCCAATGTCACCAGCCAAAAATCACTCTTACTGCATCTTAGATTGTCACTTACAAACTTCGAAATATATGACTCTGAAACCCAGGGCTCATCCCTACCACTGAAAGTGGCAAGCTGCTTGCAACTTAATACATTATGGAAAAATTCAATAAATAGAAGTCAGTTGGGATGCTTTCCCAAATCCAACTAATAAAGTCTTCTCTACCCTTCCATAAAGTCTCTTTCCGGAAGGGTGGACAAGAACTTGAACCAGAACCAGAAGCCCCCTAAAATTTCAAAACTTTCTGTACAATTCACCAACTTCTAACATTTATCATTGATCTCTAAGAGAAGGGTTCTATATGTAAATTACTTTGTGTCATATTAAGTATTTTGATATTTTTAAAACTTTGATCCTTATAATATTAAGGACTACTGGCTTTTAAAGGAAAAACAAGTTCTTTGTAGCATCCCAGTAAACTCAAAATTCTAATAAAAAAATAAGTAAATTGTTATATCAGCTCTATATTATATCTACATAAATATGATCTGGAAAGTACAATGAACTTTGATTCAGAAAAGTTGGATCCAAGGTTTTATGGTTTCATGTCAAGAGTCTACAATTTCCTTTCCAATGGCAGCCATTTAAACACACATTTTCCTCATCTGCAGGATTAAAGTATAACATTTTCACTGCCTCAAAGATTTGTTATGAAAAAAGGTGCAAAGTGCTACATAAATGTAAGCTATTGCTATTTTTACTAATAATTTTTAATAAAAGAAAGAAACATGATCAGCTAATGAAATAAGCACAGGTAGAAATACTTTAAGGAAGAGAGAATGAGAGTTAAACTTGCATCACATCCTAGTTTGGGCATTTCAGAATATTTGAAATTCAGTCTTTTAAAACTATGAATAATTTTCATAATTATAGGAATACCTGAAGGTCATTTTTGGGACTTGTCAAAAGTACTGGATGAAATCAAATTCAAGCATTATGCTCCATGAATTGAATTCCATTTCTTCAAATTCAACCTCTACTTTCTGTCCTTCCTTAATTCTGAAAACCCAATAAATTTTATTGTTTTTTTTTTCAATATTCATGGCCAACACATGTTCATAGATTGTAGAAACCATAAGTAGAATAGAAGGCACATGATTCTGATTTAATGGATGACCAAAAGAATGCCATGAGCTGATCCATGAGTAAACAAGGTTATTATGACAACACTATAAAAGAGGAAGTGGAGCATCCAACTAGAGGCAATCATTAATTCTTTGGAGGCAATCCAGAGATAATTGGAGGCAGAAAGACCTATTGGAAAGTTATACCAATAGTCTAATGTTGCATTCCTGTACATTATAATACATTCCTGTAATAGATTGTTAGCAGGCAAATCAAGAGGAAAGGATGAATTTCAGAAATGTAGTATAAATGGGATCAACAGATTCTTATAAATAACATTTTGGACATGAGAGAGTCAAAAGTGACCCTAAAGTTAAATGGGAAACCAGTTAAATCATGTTGCTATAGGCAGAAATAGTGGTACCCTTTTAAGTACAAATTTTTGGTAGGCTTTGGGGACAAAATTTGAGAACAAATTTTAAAAAGTTCAATTTTATATTTTTTGAAGTTGAGGTTTTTGTGTGACACCTAGGTAGAGTATTTTTTTATTAAAGCTTTTTATTTGCAAAACATATGCATGGGTAATTTTTTCATCATTGACCCTTGCAAAGCTTTCTGTTACAAATTTTTCCCTCCTTTCCCCTCTCTCCTCCCCTAGATGACAGGAAGTCTCATACATGTTAATTATGTTAAAATACTTGACAAATTGAATATGTGTATACATATTTATACAGTTATCTTGCTGTACAAGAAAAATCGCATCTACAAGAAAAAAAATCTGACAAGGGAAACATAATGCAAGGAAACATCAATAGAGAGTGTGAAAATGTTATGTTGTGGTCCACCCTCAGATTCCTTAGGCTTCTCCCTGGTTGTATATGGCTTTCTTCATCACTGAACAATTGGAACTTGTTTGAAACATCTCATTGTTGAAGAGAACCATGTCCATCAGAATTGATCATCATATATTCTTGTTTTTGCCATGTATAATAATCCTCTGGTTCTTCTCATTTCACTTAGCATCAGTTCATGTAAGTCTCTCCAGGCCTCTGTGGCATCATCCTGCTGGTCGTTTCTTACTGAACAATAATATTCCATAACATTTATATACCTTTTATTCAGCCATTCTCCAATTGATTGGCATGTATTCAGTTTCCAGTTTCTAGCCACTACAAAAATGACTGCCACAAAGATTTTTGCACATGTTTTCCTTCCTTCCTTTAAGATCTCTTGGGGATACAAGCCCAATAGAAACCCTGCTGGGTCAAAGGGTATGCACAGTTTGAAAACTTTTTCAGCATAGTTCCAAATTGTTCTCCAGAATGGTTGGATCCGTTCACAGTTCCACCAACAATGCATCAGTGTCTCAGTTTTCCCATATTCCCTCCAACATTCTTCATTATTTTTTTCCTGTCATCTTAGCCAATCTGACAGGTGTGTACTGGTATCTCAGAGTTGTCTTAATTTGCATTTTTCTGATCAGTAGTGATTTGGAGCACTTTCTCATATGACTGGAAATAGTTTTAATTTCATCATCTTAAAATTGTCTGTTAATATCCTTTGACCATTTATTGATTGGAGAGTGGCTTGAATTCTTATAAATATGAGTCAATTCTCTATATATTTTAGAAATGAGGCCTTTATCAGAACTCTTAAATGTTACGATGATTTCCCAATTTATTGCTTCCCTCCTAATCTTGTCTGCATTAGTTTTGTTTGTACAAAAATTTTTAACTTAATATAATAAAAATTATTTATCTGGTGTTCAATTAAGAGTTCCAACTCTTCTTTGAACACAAATTCTTTTCTCCTTAGGTCTGAGAGGTAAAGTAACTTATGTTCCTCTAATCTGTATAATATCACTCTTTATGTCTAAATCATGAACCTATTTAGATCTTATCTTGGAATGTGGTGTTAGGTGTAGGTCAAGCCATAATTTCTTCCATACTAGTTTCCAATTTCCCCAGCAGTTTTTGTCAAATAGTGAGTTCCTATCCCAGAAGCTAGCGTCTGGGTTTATCAAACACTAGATGGCTATATTTATAGCCTAGTTTGTCCTGTGATCCTATCCTATTCCACTGATCGACTACTCTATTTTTTAGCCAGTAGCAAATGGTTTTAACGACCGCTGCTTTATAATATAGTTTTAGATCTGGTACAGCAAGGCCACCTTCATCAGCATTTTTTTTCATTAATTCTCTTGAAATTCTTAATCTTTTGTTCTTTCAGATGAACTTTGCTACCATTTTTTTTTCTAGATATGTAAGATAATTTCTTGGGAGTTTGGTATGGCACTAAATAAGTAGATTAGTTTGGGTAGTATTATCATTTTTATTATATTCACTCAGCCTACCCATGAGCATTTGATATTTTTCCAACCTATTAGGTCTGACTTTATTTGTGTGCAAAAGTGTTTTGTAGTTTAGTTTATATAGTTCCTGACTTTCCATTGGCAGATATATTCCCAAATATTTTATACTATCAACAATTATTTTGAATGAAATTTCTTTTTGTTTCTCTTACTGCTGAAGTTTGTTGGTAATATATAAAAATGCTGAAGATTTATGTGGATTTATTTTGTATCCTGCAACTTTGCTAAAGTTGTAAATTGTTTCTAGTAGTTTTTTAGTTGAGTCTCTAGGGTTCTCTAAGTATACCATCATGTCATCTGCAAAGAGTGATAATTTGGTTTCTTCATGACCTACTCTAATTCCTTTAATCTCTTTTTCTTCTCTTATTGCCAAAGCTAACATTTGTAATACAATATTAAATAGTAATGGTGACAGTGGGCAGCCTTGTTTCACTCCTGATCTTACTAGGAATGGTTCTAGTTTGTTCCCATCACATATGTTTGCTGTTGCTTTTAAATAGATGCTACTGATTATTTTAAGGAAAAGCCCATTTATTCCTATATTCTCTAGTGTTTTTAATAGGAATGGGTGTTGGATTTTATCAAATGATTTTTCTGCATCTATTGAGATAATCATATCATTTTGTTAGTTTGGTTATTAATGTAGTTGATTATGCTGATAGTTTTTCTAATATTGAACCAGCCCTGCATTCCTGGTATAAATCCTACCTGGTTATAGTGTATTATCCTGGGGATGAATTTCTATAATCTCATTGCTAATATCTTATTTAAGATTTTTGCATCAATATTCATTAGGGAAATTGGTCTATAGTTTTCTTTCTCTGTTTTCACCCTACCTGGTTTAGCTATCAGTGAATTGGTAGAATAAACATAGCTTGTTCTATTTCTTTCTCTAAAATGGGGCTATTTAAATAATTTATTTCCTCTTCTGTTAACCTGGGCATAGGAGAGATTTTTGATGGGCCTTCAGTGATATACATCTGGAACTCAAAAGAGAGATCAATCCTGAGTTTGTGAATCATCTGCATCAGTATATAAACTGAAGATAAGAAAGTTCATGTAATCAAGCTAGCAAGTATAGAGACAGAGGAAAAGAAAGTTAAGTATATATACCTATTTCCAAGGTACTTAAATAAAGGCTAATTTAATTTAATTGGATGACTTTAAAGCAAGTTTAAGCAAGTTATTTCATAAAATGAAGAGATTGTCCTAAATATTCTCAAAGGTCTTTTCCAAGTTTCATATAAAAGTATTTGTGCTTGCTGTGTTCCAAGCAGTATGCTAAGTACTAGAGAGATAAAGGAGGGAAAAAAGATTCCTCAGGAATCTCACAATCTAATAGGGAAGGTAACATAGAAAGCACTATGAACAAAGGAGATGTATATTAAAAAATTGGAGACACTCTTGGAGGGAAGAGGACTAGTTTTGATGGAAACTAGGAAAATCTTCTTCCAGAAGATTGAATTTTGTTATTTAATGATTTTAATTGTATCTGATTCTTCATGACACCATTTGGTCTTTTAATGACAAAGATTGTGAAGTAGTCTGCTATTTCCTTTTACACATAATTTTAAAAATAGGAAAACTGAGGTAAACAAGACAAAAAGATTTGCTTAGGATTAGCTAGTAAGTGTCTGAGGTCAAATTTGAATTTAGATCTTCCTGACCCCAGAGCCAGCACTCTATCCACTGTTCCACCTAGTTGTTCTAGATGGGATTTTAGCTGCAACTAAAAGGAAGCCAGGAAATCCAAAAATCAGAAGTGATGAGGGAGAGCATTCTAGGTACAGAGGGTAGCTAGTGATAATCCACAAATGTAATGAACAGCAGGGAGGACACTATCACAGAACCCATGATGCTAAAAATCATGCAATCAACTACATTGACCCAAGCCTTTTATGAAAGAGGTAAAAGCAATGTGGGCAACTGAAATGTAGACACTATATGCCATTAAGCTGAGCAAGTTTACTATCTTCAGGCCTGTTCACTATAATGGCACTATTAAATCATGTAGTGGCTGAGCATGCATCTGATTAAAAAAAAAAAATCCTGCTATACACCATCACAGACAAGTAGGCATCTTTCCTTTTCTGGAAGATATCCTTCTTACTCAGGGAAACCTATTACCTCCTCAGGTGGCCCATTACACTTTTTAATAGATTTAATTGTTAGAATTTCCTTCCTAATGTCTAGTCTACATCTGTTTCTAAACCTTCCATTCATTTTTCCTAATTCTGTACCTGGGGAAGAACAACTCCAATCTCTATTACACATGAATTTAGCATTTGGATTCTAACATTTCTATTAAATTGTACTAAAATGTCCTTTTTCCTGTGGCAAAAGAGATTTGATACTTGATACTCCTGAAATATAGTAGTTTTTATTTTGAAATTTCTCTATTCCTGTTCCTTAAACATTTCAAAACAAATTAGGTTTGCATTTAGAAAACATTTATCAATAACAAAATTGTGAAAGTTTGCAATTTGAAAGGGATGGAGCAGCATGGAAATAGTGATTTCTAATATACAAAATGGAATTTTAAAATGTCTCCCATGAAGATCGTTAATTCAAGTGAAAAAAATTACCTAAAAAGAACCTGCAGTCCCAAACAGCTACCATCACTTCCCTGCTGGCTTTCTACAAAAATATGCCACTGTGAGTTTAACACTTTTTATAATCCATCAACTAATCTCTATCACCTGTTTTTGAGTGATTATTATTAACAGCCAAGGCTTGGTGTAGATTTTTTTTTTCTTCAAGTAATCTAAATTAAGGGAGGCAGGTGCATTGTTCTAATAAAATGTCCTCAAAATAGTTGCATTCACACTGTTCTCAGAATTCTGATGGAAGATTTTGATGATCTGACATGTAGTGAAACAGCTTTCACCATGAAATATTTTTAGAGGGTAACTTTCATCTAAAGTACACTAAAGGCAAGGGAAAATAAAGTAGAGAGCTAAATAATTAACCATTTAGTCTGATTGACAGACATAGTCATCTCATATAATAGATGTTAAAAAAATCAGCTATCTGTTTTTCAGTTTGCTTTGTTTGTAGAAGCAGATGGAAACTTTTTACTTTCTTTTTAATTGCAAATAACTACAACTATGATATTACAATCAGTAAATCAATTCAGAACTTACTATTCCCACTTTTTAGAAGGAATCTTTCCTAATTTTCCCTCAGTTGTTAGTAATCTTCAAATTATTTTGTATATACTTTTTACATATCTTATATTTACTTATCTGTTCAAATATTGTTTTGCCTCATAGTTTGTAAGCTCCTTGAAATGAGGCAATAGTTTTTTCTTCTTTCTGTCTCCTCAGTGCTTAGAACAATAACTGACACAAAATAGGTACTTTATACATGTCTGTTGAATAGATAAGTAGATAAACAAATGAGTTATGGTCCTAAAAAGAGCCAAAATGAAGAAGAGGAAGGGGAAGAAAGAAAGCCGAATTGTACAGTGCAGTGAGGAGAAAAGTGAGACAGAGATCTCTTCATCGTTTGGGTCCATAGTTCAGTAAATAGAATTCTGTGAAATGCAGCCCAACAGAAGAGGTAATGTATATATGAGCCAAAGTAAAATACACATTTCAATTTTGGAAATCAAGCCATTTACATCTCATTTCAAATATTTGACTCACTAACTTTCTGTTATAACATTTTCCTAAGTGGATGAAATCATTTTGCCAGTGTTACCACATTTTCTTTCATGACAAAAATCGCCATAGAACCAACTAAACATCTGTGATCAATTCCCTTGTGTTTTCCACATATTTTAGTAAATTGAGCCTTTCTCTGGTATCTCCTATACAATAACTAATAGCACATCATACATACACATGCACATTCATGCGCACACTGTACAGAATGGTTCTCAGTTCAGTAAATCATATACAATCTACTTTTATTCTGAGCTTTTTTTGTTTGCAACTTAAGATATTTTTTTCCTTTTGTTCTTACATAACTCATGTATTCAGGAAGTTTCAATCAATTCTCATGCAGAATGATATACAGAATAAATTGCCAACAATTAAAACTCAATTGTTTTTCACCAGGAATTTTAAGTTTCAAAAATAATATAAAAATGGTGTGTATAGAACAGAATGTAAAAAGCATAGGCTTTTATCTTCATCTTCTAATATTTCTAACTTATCAATAAATGCATGTATGTTCTAAAAGGACATTTGTATAAAATGACAATGAGTGCTCTTGGGCTAAGAGACTACAGCCTAACTCCTAAGAATTATTTAAGTGAACAACCTAAATTACCATGACTTGTGTGAACATTTAAAATTTTAAAATAGTTAAGTTTTTACAACTTTTTCCAATAACCATTGCTGTACAACTAACATTAAAATCCATTATTTCTGTATTTGGAAATTTTATGTCTTAAACATGGGAAAAATCCAGAAACTCTTGGTTAGATTTAAAAAAAAAAAAGAAAAAAGAAAAATATCACTAGTAAAAGAAAAACATACTAACTTTAGCCATAAGAAAAAAACCTATTCAGATGCATGTCACTTTCAAATTAATTTAATCACTACTTATTAAGCAGTTACTATGATCAAGGCTCTACTAAAGTAATCACACGCTACTTTTTAAAACATGAGGATCTCAAATATCCTGAAGTTATTCTAATGTCTTATGTAGTCAATGGAAAGTTTTTATTTCATTGGTTGAAATAACTTACTCAAGATGGAAATCTAAGTATAGAGGGGAGAAAAAGTCTTTATGTTTTTATCCTATCCCCAGTTCTAACCACAATACTATGTTCCAATATGGCTTATGGAAATGAGGATTAACTATAAGAAAAAGGCAATTTTTCATTAATTGATTCAAGATGTGAGATTTAAATTATGAGAGAAGCTCAACCATTAGGTGAAAACAGTTTGCATAAAGTCAAGATACTAATGTCATGTCTGCACAGTATAGAAACCCCCAAAAGTGGTTCATTTTAACAACGGTTCTATTCAGTGGATAATCTCTAAAACGAGGAAAGCCCTCAACATTTTCTTGTATTTCTAGGTTAAAATTGAGATATAGCATATACTTAAAGCTAAAATTGTCATATACTTAGTTTTTAGATTATGAGTTGAATGTTTTAGTACCTACAAAAATTTTCTCCCAATCATTTTGAATTTGATCCAGTAATTTTTAGTTCAATAAATTAACATAATAATATATAGCAATAGCCAATTCAAAACTTAAGCATACCATATATAGTAAATAAACCAAAAAAAAGGAGCAGTCCACTTTCTATAATTCCTTCTGATTACCATGTTCTATCATAAAAATACCTGAAATTAATGAATTAAATATGATGAAGTGCCTCTGCCTCGTACAATTAGACATAACCTATATAAAGGATGTGAAGGAAAATAATAGAAAACTATAATTTAAAAGAAGGGAAAAAAACAAAAACAAAACCTATTGTCCTTTGAATACAGAAAAGCTACAAAATAATTTCAACAATAATAATTAGAGTGAATAAAAGATGCACTAAATATATTTCATGTCAAAATATGCAAATTATACTAATATGTATAAGTAAATATGACTTTAAAGGGATATCAGTTTTTAAAATAATTTCCAGTTATGTAGTTGATATTTTTTGCACTGCTTCCTAGATTGTTGTCTCTGTCATGCCATTTATTTGCAGTGATTCTCCAAAGACCAAGAAGATAAAGGCTTTTTCTTCTTTAAGGTTCTCTGAATTCTTTAGAGACAAGAGATATATAAACACAAAATAGTAATACTTGCTTTAAAAAAAACAGATGAACATTAGTACCATTATGGGTAAAAAAAAATTGAGATGTACAAATCTAAAAGTTTCATTCAATAATTCAAGAGTTTGAAAGTGCTAGAGAGCAATTTGGAAATCAAAAATTATATAAAAGTTGTAAGTACTTTCTTAATCAAAGTTAGAATTTTGGACAGAGAAAGAAAAATATAAAAACAGACATAATCTTAGCCAAGGAGTAAGTTGCCTAATTTTAATCCTGGGAAGAGTGAATCATAGACTCAGGTAAGACTAAAGAGCTATCAGTCTACTCTTACAAAGAAGAGGCTTTCTAGTCATCTAAGAAGTGATAGCTAGTAGATCCCTAAAAAGATGATGCCAAAAACATGGTAGCAGACACAAGTTCAAAAAATATAAAAATCTACTCCAGATCTGAGGAGAATTACCAAAATAAAAACTCCCAGTAATTTCATAGTCAAAACACAGAACTACAAGATCACTGAAAAAATACTTTAAGCAACCAAAAAACTAAAACAAAAATACAATTTTCAAGGAGTCACAGTTAATAGCACATAACACTCAGTAAATGCCACTATGAAGAAGAGAAAGTGGGAAATGATATTCCAAAAAGGAAAAATGAAAGGCTAACCTAACTAGAAAAACTAAACTTAGTCTTACAGGCAGGAAGTAGATCTCAATGATATAAAGGATTCCCAAGCATTCCTGATGAAAAGGACTGAACTGAATAGATACTTTGAAATAAAAGAAACATAGAAAGGTTCCCTTGATCAATTAGAATGGACTATATGAAGATGAACTGTTTCCATGCCAATAGGAATTTGAAACAATTTTATCTTCTTAGAACACTAATCATTTCAAGGGTCATAGAGAAAATTAAATAAGACAAAAGAGAAGGCTTGTAAGTGGTTTTATTCTGTTTAGGATAAGGTATAAATGATAGGATTATTGGACTGAACTAGTAAAGAAAGAATAAGGTATGGGAGAAAAAATTTTATCACATCATAAAGGTGCTTAAGATAAAAAATACTCAAACATGGAGAAACTAATCTTCCTACTCTAGTGAATTCTAAATATCATTTTCATCTGAATCAAAAATTAAAAACAGTTATATCCCCTCCCACATGTTCTCTGTCTCTCTTTCTCTCTCTCTCTTTCTTTCTCTCTCTCTATATATATGTATATATATATATATATATGTATTTGCATATATACATACTTGCAT
>JAJPUD010009134.1:47991-78682 GCA_023553655.1 Myrmecobius fasciatus | reverse complement strand
GCCACAAACATTCTTGCACATGTGGGGCCCTTTCCTTCTTTTATGATTTCTTTGGGATATAAGCCCAATAGAAACACTGCTGGGTCAAAGGGTATGCACAGTTTGATAACTTTTTGAGCATAGATCCAAATTGCTCTCCAGAATGGCTGGATCCATTCACAGTTCCACCAACAATGCATCAGTGTCCCAGCCTTTCCACATGCCTCCAACATTCGTCATTATCCTTTCCTGTCATTTTAGCTAATCTGACAGGTGTGTAGTGGTACCTCAGAGTTGTCTTAATTTGCATTTCTCTGATCAATAGTGATTTGGAGCACCTTTTCATGTGACTAGAAATAGTTTTAATTTCATCATCTGAAAATTGTCTGTTCATATCCTTTGACCATTTATCAATTGGAGAATGGCTTGAATTCTTATAAATATGAGACAATTCTCTATATATCTTAGATATGAGACCTTTATCAGAAGCCTTAAGTGTAAAGATGATTTCCCAGTTTGCTACTCTTTTTATAGGAATGGGTGCTGTATTTTGCCAAAAACTTTTTCTACAGTTATTGAGATTATCATATGATTTCTGTTAGTTTTGTTACTGATTATTATACTCCTAGTTTTCCTGGTATTGAACAAACCCTGGATTCCTGGTATAAATCCTCCTTTGCCATGGTGTATTATCTTGTTAATAAGTAGTTATCTCAACTAATATTTTGTTAAAAATGTTGCATCAGTATTTATTAGGGAGATTGGTCTGTAATTTTCTATCTCTGTTTTGAGTCTTCGTAGTTTAGGTACAAGCACTATGTTTGTGTTGTAGAAAGAATTTGACAGGATGCCTTCTTTACTTATTTTTCCAAATAGTTTATAAAGTATTGTAATTAATTGTTCTTTAAATATTAAGTAGAATTCACTTGTAAATCCATCTGGTCCTGGATATTTTTTCTTAGGGAGCTCATTGATGGCTTGTTCAATTTCTTTTTCTAAAATGGGATTAAATAATTTATTTCCTCTTCTATTGATTTGAGCAATTTACATTTTTATAAATATTCATCCATTTTAATTAGATTGTCAGATTTTTTGGCAGTGAGCAAGTTTTTGAAGATTTGGTCTATACATATCCATATGAACTCTTTGCACTGATACTAATTTGGAAAGATTGAGAGCAGTTTTGTACAAAGAGAAAGATTACCATAAACCTGTAGCTTTTGCAAACATTGACATGAGGCTTGGTATACTGCAAAGTAGCTGGAACTCTTGGTTTTGAAGTAGGCTGTCATACTAACAAGTTCAAAGATTATGTGTATAAAGCTAAAGTTGAAGTGTAGACAGACAATAATAAAATTTTGCTATATATTTTCCATATAGCTTCCAAAATGAAAGCTGCCAACTAGAGATGGGTAATATTACTTCTAGCTAATTATGAGGTTATTATGAGTAACTATACTATTTGCTAGGAAAGACTAACATTGATACATATATTCTGTCCCATTGGCTGAATAACACTGCAAATAAATTGATAATTATTATTATTTTTTCTTTTTTTCTGATAATTATAGAAGTTGTAAAAGTAATATCTAGGAACTGACTTGTAGTTTAATGGAAATACATCATAGAACTTCGAACTTTCTACCAGTATCAGTGAAGTTTATTGCAGGCTAACAACTTTCTTTGGATTATGTGACCTTGGATGATTGATGGCAAGAACAAATGCAAATAAAAACAATTATAAGTAATGATATATGAAAAGATGGTAAGGATTGGACCTCAGGAACTTGATACTTTTCTTGAAGGGTACTTTTCTGTTAAGATGATGACAGAATTTGGAGCTTTGACATGGGGCACTATACTGGCCTCTAAACAAGCACACATATGATAACAGGAAGAAATTGATACTGCCCCATGTAATTTATTTACAAAATCACTCCAAAGAATAGTCAAAATCCCTCAAAATAATGCAACAAAATAATTATTGTCTATTGAGGAATCGATCAGATTTCTTGATGTCTAGTAAGAGAATTCCTAGAAGAATCTATTAATTTGTATACAGACACTGCTAGAATAGATGGTGATTCTCCTTTAAAAGATGATTCCAATGATGGATGAATTGAGTATTCTTTTGACCACGGAGTTAGGAAACTTAAAAGTGCCCCTGACACAGGAAGAACCTTTTTGTTTCTTAAACTTTTTCCACTCATGACTTCTTTTTTGCTGAGAAATTTTTATGTCACCTTGGATATATACTTCAGAGACCTACATCTTGAGCCACAGAGAACTCAATAATAAGGGTGAGGATATGGGAGATGGAGGAGGTTTGAAGAAGTGTTATTCCTGCAAAGAACTTAGCAACATAGAAATCTAGAAGATAAAAAATTAAAATTGTTGAGATAACCTAATCCAAAAAATCTTAACTTTTTTTTTCCATCATGGACCCATTGGGGAGTCATCTGAAGCCCATATACTCCTTTGATAATCTGTTAAAATCTATCAACCTCATTCTCAGAAATAAGATTTTTAAATGCACAGAAGAAGATAGAGTTGCAAAGGAAAATTATTTATCAATTTTTTAAATAAAAAAAGTTCATGGAAATCCAGCATAAGAACTTTTGGCCTAGTCTAATTTTTCCATTTCATAAGCAAGGAAATAAAAATCAAGAAATTTTCCCAAAGATAGAGTAGTGGTAAAGATTGGACTAGAAATCATGTCTATAGGCTCTTATTCCACTGTATTCTATAATATTCTTATTTTCTCTCTGTATGCATGTTCATGCATGCATATATGTATACATATACATATATGTGTATATATGTAGATGTATGTGTATAATATACATGTACACATACACATATAAAAGCATCCCATTCATTAATAGGTTTTCCTCTATACAATACTAATCCTGTAGTTATCTCATTTAAAAAAAAATCTAGCATTTTTTTAAGAGATAGGAGGCAAGGGCATCTGATAGAAGATGTCTGTCTTTTGTCTTTAGTCTGGTTGGAATGAAAAGGAATATGTATATGCTGAAAAGACAGATATAACTCTGGTCTGTCTGCATATGATTCCTTTGATGAGCATTTGGAGGCCTCTTGAGAGCCTAATTGAATTTCTTGGAGTTGTTCCTACTCAGGCATTTCTAGTTTTATGAAGCCTTTACTCATCAGTTAGTATATCAGCCTTGACTGGCTATGGCTGTTACTCATTTGTCATTTCCCTGTAGGCTCTCTTCTAGGGGAATAGCCTTCCTGGTTTCTATAGCTATCATTGGGTTATTCCCAAACCCAAGCCCTAGGCTTTCTATCTGTGCCAGATGTCCAACAAAGATAAAAAATATTTTTCTCAAACAGTGAAGAAAAATAGGGAGAAAAATAAAGGCTAGTCTAATGTGGAAGAGAAAGTGGATAATTACGAATGCAGTGTGACCTTGGGGATGTGAAAATGGCTCACCAATAGCAAGAGATTACATTACTGTAATGCTGTACAATTGCAATGCAGTTTCACATACATTTCCTCATTTGATTCATACGACATTCCAGTGAAATATTATTTATTCTCAATTCACAGATAAGAAGCTGAGCCTTGGGTGAAGTGATATGCCAGAGGCCACTGAAATAATGAATTAAACTAGGACTCAATCTTAAGTGTTCTGAACCTTAATCCTTCTGCACCAGTTACCTTCTGGATGTCCTTTAGATATCTCAAATGCAAAATATCCAAGATGGAACACATATTTTCTCCCAAACCCCTCTCCTCCAAATTTGAAGTCATCTTTCATCTCCTTTCCTTCACTTCTCATGTTCAATCTGCTACCAGATTTTAGCATCTTCTCCCACCCACACAGCTTCTTCCCTAGTTCAAGGCCCTCATTACTTTTTGCATAAACTGTGGTAATAAACTTCTAATTGGTCTCCTTGCTCCAGACTCTTCCCCCTCAAATCTATTTATACCTGCCACATTGTTCTTACTAAAATGTTGATATGATCAATTCACTCCCTTGCTCAAAATGTTTCTTTGGTTTCTTATTGCAGTGGAAGGAAACAGAGGAGGTATTAACTGGTCAAAAAAAAAACTGGTCAGAAACTTTAAAAAAAATTTACATGTATATAATAATGGCAAAAATTTGAAATAGATAGGCTTATAATAATGACTTTCCCTTAGTTTATTTTTTGTCTTGGCTTAAATTTATTTGCATGCTATGCCAGAATGACTCTTGAAAATGTCTAATCCTAAATGAGATAAGTATCTGGAAAAGAGTTCTGAGATCTCTTGTGGGGGAAGGGACAGTAAAAAAAAACAGTTGTAACTTTAACCTGGGTTCATTCTATCCATTGTTTTTTTTTGGTAGTTATTGTTAGATATATACAATTGATATGAGGGCTACCACACTCCATTGCCAAAGAGAGATTCTAGCTACTATAACCTAGCAGACTAACTCTGAAATGGCTAGTAGATTGCCCTGATGAGATCAAGCCAAGAAGCTGGTATCAGAAAGCAGCACCTATGAGAAACTACTATACCAGAAGCCACTATAATATGACTGGAAGGCAGCTGAACAAGGTCCATGAAACTTCATACCAACAATCACTAACAGTTACTAGTAGACTAGAAACCAGTAGTGGTTCTACTCTCAATCCCATTCTCTCTCATATTCCCATATCATACTATCAATTCCTCTGTCTCCTGATAGGCTTTGCTGAGGACAGCAGATCATCTTGGATTGGAATGAAATGAAAAACTCATAGACTATATAACCTTTTTCTTCTCAATAGCAAACATACAATTTTGATATATCTGGATGCAGTTTCTTTTTCTATCTTATTTGCCAGAATGACATACCCAGTCAGAAGGGTGTGTGACTCACATATAGATTCAGTTTTACCTTCCCCTTGTGTTAGAAAACAAGGCACCTTTTAATAATTTCACCCTTGTTCCCTGGAAATAAGTTGTTTGAGCCATTCTATGGGAAAGGAAACTTGGTAATTGCAGGAGTCTGCACTAGTTTCCTAGGTTATGTAGATCCCTTTGTAGGGATCTAGAGGTTAAAAGCCTAGATGATCTGTGCCAAGAATAAAATAAGTCAAAACATATATAACATAATATAAATTTTGAGAGAGAGAAAAAGAACTTAATAACTTGCCTACATAATATGTTTTAGTACATAAGTGAGTAATCCTGAATTCTGGATTTTCTAGGATAGAATTTATTCAAGAAATTAAATATACTCTTAATGAGGCTTTGCAAAAAGAATATTCTTTGTCATATTATACAGTCTGTATATTAGTGTACTATAATAGATGACATTTCTGGTTTTTTTTAATATATAAAGCTTTTTATTTACAAAACATATGAGTGACTTTTCAACATTGACCTTTGCAAAAACTTTTTTTTCCCAAGCTTTTCCCCTCCTTCCTCCCACCCCCATCCCTAGATGACAGGTAATCTAATACATGCTAAATAGGATAAATTATATGACAAATACAATACATGTATACATATCTATACAGTTATCTTACTGCACAAGAAACATCAGATCTAGAAAGAGAAGAAGAAAAAACAACCTAAGAAGGAAAACAAAATGCATGGAAATATTCACAGAAAGCGTTAAAATGCTGTGTTGTGGTTCACACTCAGTTCCCACAGGTCTCTCTCTGGATGTATATGACTATCTTCATAGCGGAACAACTGGTTTGAATCACATCATTGTTGAAGAGAACCATGTCCATCAAAATTGATCATCGTATAGTCTTGTTGCTGTGTATAATGTTCTCCTGGTTCTGCTGATTTCACTCAGCATCAGTTTATGCAAGTCTCTCCAGGCCTCTCTGAAATCATCCTGCTGGTCGTTTCTTACAGAGCAATAATATTCCATAACATTCATATACCATAATTTATTCAGCCATTCTCCAATTGATGGGCATCCTTTCAATTTCCAGTTTCTTGCCATTACAAAAAGGGCTGCCACAAACATTTTTGCACATGTGGGTCCCTTTCCCTCCTTTAAAATCTCTTTGGGATATAGGCCCAGTAGAAACACTGCTGGGTCAAAGGGTATGCACAGTTTGATAACTTTTTGAGCATAGCTCCAAATTGCTCTCCAGAATGGTTGGATCCGTTCACAGTTCCACCAACAATGTATCAGTGTCCCAGTTTTCCCACATCCCCTCCAACAGTTATCATTATCATTTCCTGTCATTTTAGCCAATCTGACAGGTGTGTAGTGGTTAGATGACATTTCTGTATAGGGCTACTTTGTCCATGCCTACTACACTGCCACCAGGGAGATCAGGACACTAGAGAAGACATATGCTGGTTTTGGTGAGAAATCTCTTCACTCTTTCTTTCTATGACCCTCACATTTTGGAATTTTTCCCTGATCCAGGAACTGGGGGAAGGCCTAAATTTGGCTAGGAGACCTGGCTCAACCAAACCCTTTAGATTTGTAGAAAAAAGAGAAGTAGAGAATCCACACAAGAGCTGGAGGAAGCTGAAATGACAAACAGACAGTCAACATGAAATTGATTCATGAATGGCCTAAGAATTCCAGAATAAGTTTCTGTGGAAGAATTGCCCCCAAAATGGATTTCACTGCTGAAATCTGTTCATACTCCAGATGGTCTCTGATGATTTGTTATTTTGTTTTTTTCTTCTTCCTTTTCTCTTTTTCTCCTGAAAAAGCAGTCCATGACTCAGAGTCTGGTGTTCCCAAGAACAGGAGGCTTGTCTTTCTTAAGTGTTTGTTTATCCACATTGTTTTTAAAACATTTACTTTGTCTGTAAAGCTAGTGAAATGCTGTAAAGCTATTCACCACTCCAAAATGCTAAACCATATGCATTATTATTTGAATTTGCTGAGGAGATAGATGATTTGGATGACTCTGAAGAAGACTGAGATTTAAAATAGGATTATTTTGTTAGAGAAGAATTTTTAGCCAAGCATTTACAACTAAATAATAATCATTTTTACCATTTAATAGGGCAGAGGAAATATTTCTGAATATACATTTGCTGAAATAACATTAGCAGTGGCTGAGCAATGTCTGACTGGGTTGGCATTGAAGTGGGTACCTGCTATTTTTTCAGAGGTTTGGCTTGAAAGGAAATCCATTCCTGTAGAAGGAAAGAGGCCGAGGGAATGGCTAGGGAGAAAATCATGCCCTAAAGCCAAAAGTAGCTTAACCTACAAACATGTGGAGGTAAGAGTGTTTAATAGCCATGCATGCCTGCTCACCAGCTCAGCAAGTGACACTGGTTATTACAAATGGGAACTCATCACCTCTTCTTCCAAGAATCATTGTAGTAGCTGCAGGAAGTACCACCTGCTGCTGGCTACCTGGCCCTCTCAATGACACCAGACCTCTAGTCCATGAGGAAGCCACGAGGTTGGATGGAATCTTCTGCTTTTGTATGCTTGTCTAATCACATATGCTGAGAAAGAGCCACAAAGGAGAAGAAACCACCAGTCTTGAGATCTCAACATCACCTAGACAAGCCCATGTTCTCATTGCCAGTAAAGCAAGCCAATATAACTACTGAGGGGGTGTGGAGGGGGAGAGGTCAGAAATCCACAAGAGAGTTCTTTAAGCCCTGAATTTTGCTTCTCGGTGTCACTGCTCTTCATCACTGTGTGGGACGGGTGCTAGACTCCCCTTACCAGGTTAACTAATCAGAAACATCTTCAGGTACAAAGAGAAAGTAATTATTCAGTCCCTGCAGGGAGAGGCCCAAGCACACCTGAGAGGCATCTTAGCTCCCAATATGTGCTTTACCTGGCAAGCTAGAAATAATAAAGCTGGTTAAATAGCAAAAGAGCCAAGTCTTTTCATTGGATGGATTGAAAAGGAAGTAACCATTGTTGACCAATGATCCCTAATGCTGTCTGCTTCCTGTGGGTCATGTCACTTCTTGAAGCTTAGATCTAGGTTTTGACCCCAGAGACCTCTAGCCCTTGGAATCATGTGACTTCCTGCCACTTGGGCCTAAGGCCCAACCTTCTGGCCCACAGACCTCTGGGAATAGGGAACATGTGACTTAAGCCTAAGATCTGACCTACTCCATCTCACAGACTTTTTGAGAAGACTTCACCTGGTCTCATTCATCATTCTTTTTTGTTCCTCTGTGATATATGGTGGAAGATCAGGCACATGGAGACTAATCAAAAGCCTCAGACCTTATTTTTCAGTGAATTCATCCTGAGGGCCAGATCACATGGATCACTGGAAAGGGCCTAGCTTCAGGTAGAACTATTGTCTAGCAGCTCTGTGTGCTCTAGCCAGAGAAGCTGGGGCCAGGGCTCCCCTGATCACTGACATCACCATTAAAATAGTTTTTATTTTATACAAACTTGTTTTTTTCATGTTTTTTATAACTTAGTGAGCTGCTGTTACCTGCAATTTACAAATATTCAGATTGAAGTCCAAGACTAGGCATTTGAAGAGGAGTAAGCAAATAAAGTCCAATTCTATCTGACTATCAGCTCAGTGTTCTTTCTACTGGGGGGAAAAAGAATTACATAATCATAAGTATTATTACTTAAAGGGACCTTCAAGATCATTTAGTACAATCTCCATTTTACAAATAGGTAAAGTCAAGACATAGGAAATGGAAGTTTTTCTCACAAAGTATTATCACAAAGAATCATGGGATTCTACTGGGTTTTCTCTAGGCAATGAGAAAATATTAATGGGTTATTTTTGAGCTTACTGTGAGACTGGCATTGAGGTGGACATTTGATATTTTTGCATGTGCTCTGTTTGAAAGAACATACATTTCTTTGGGCGGAGAGGCCAAGGGAGTGAAATTTTAGAGCATTAGAATAAAAACATTAGAGATCATCTAAAACACTGGAGAGGAATTCAAGTGTTTACTAACAATTTAACTCTATATTTGTGCTTTTTTATAATTTAAATCATCAAACATTGACTACCTAAGACTACATTCTTGGCAATTCTCAAGAGTTCTGAGTGCTTGGAATGATGTTAAATCATAAGGCTAAATCTCCCAGCATTGTACTATTATAGCTTCAGAAGTTGACAAGAGTCCCATAGAAGGACATCCTAATTAATTATACAGAACTTGTCAAAAGGCCCTATGTAAATTATCCAAATGGCTCTCTCATCCCATGATACAATTTTTTTTCCTGAAAAACATGAGAAAATGAGATAATATTTGTAAAGTACTTTGCATAGGGCCTGGCACATAGTAGGTAGTTGATAAATGCACATTCCATTCTATTCCAAATACTGCTCATGTTCTTTTGTGAATACATCATATCATCAACTGTACATCTTGGGTATGTGTTTTTGCTACTCTACTACTTCGTATGCCAGTGATTTTTAAACAGAAAATAAATGGGATATTTTAGCTTGATCATGCTATATTAGTCAATATAGGTCATGTACTTCAAAGCAAAGCTTTAAAGAGAAAAGATATATAGGTCATTGAATAAGTATTGTAACTATTTCAGAATATTATTATAAAGATCAAATGAAATAATGTATATAAAGTGTTTTACAAACCTTGAAGCACTATATAAATGTTAGCTGGTAGAATTGTCACATTACCATTGAGAACCAGATGAAGAGATATGAATGGGCTGGGTAAATACAGTTTGATAAATTCATCTGTATAATAGGACTCAGAGTGTTGGATCAGATTAAATTTGGAGGTTGATTTCTAGTTGAGAACCAAAAGGCACAGTATAGTATTTTACTCAGTGCATTTTCCTTTAAAATTACTTTAAAAAAATTTGTTTTGTATATATTATACATATGAATTTAACTATTTGTTCATAAATTGTTCTCTCCTTTTATTAGGACTGAATAAGAACCATGAGCTTAATTATATCATAATTATTATTATATATATGCATAATTATTAATTATACTATAAACTGAATAACCATAAGAAGGGAATCTATTTTTAAACTGGAATTGTATTGGAATTTTTAAAATTGGAATTAATATTTTTGTTGATACAAAGACAACGATCATTATTATTTATTTTTTTTTGTTGGCTTTCTTTACCTGATAGCCACACTCTAAAGATGACTGAAATATATGTAAACTCCTTGAAAACAGAGACTATCTTTTGCCTTTTTTTAAATGCCTGGGACTTAGTACAATGTCTGATACATGACTGCTTGATTGATATGAAGCAAGAGCTATTCCCCACATATAGCACGAGGATGTCATATGGTTCCAAGGGAAGTAGTCTAGACATTAGAGATGGCACCCCATCTGTTTACAACAAAACTCACCTCTACCCCTCATTACCCAGGGATCTTGCAATTTAAAAGTCAGTCTCTTACTTTGGCTAGCATAGCAGTGAGACAGTACTAAGAAAATAGTGAAACAAAATACTGAGATAGATCATTTATATATAACTATATGGTAATTAATTGTAAAAGAAAAGTCTAATACCTATCTGGAGTCAGCTCTCACCACCCTCCTCCTCCCCTTTCCCTAGAATTCAATTGTGCAGAGGCTAAAGTGACTGAAATGTGAATTGGTCCATGTGGGAAAAGACTGAAAATCTTTTAAGACCTAGGCCCTGGAGAAGACTTGGGGAAACTACCATCAAAG
Source organism: Myrmecobius fasciatus (assembly GCA_023553655.1). Classification (NCBI taxonomy): domain Eukaryota; kingdom Metazoa; phylum Chordata; class Mammalia; order Dasyuromorphia; family Myrmecobiidae; genus Myrmecobius; species Myrmecobius fasciatus. Next base: position 68,113 of record JAJPUD010009134.1, on the reverse strand, counting down.
GGAAAGGAGTCAGAAAGCGAGTAATAGGAATATATATAGGTGAGGTGGGACAGAGAAATTTTCAAATTTCCAAAGAAAATGTAGGAGAAAGAAAATTCAGTCAAAAGACTTTAAACACTAGTAGATAATTCAAAGATTAAAGGAAAGATATTATTAACAAAATATCGCCTTCAGACTAAAAGATTTCAGACACCAATGAATAAACAGTGTAAGAAAACAAAGAACACAAAAGAAATAGATGAATATCTTCACAAGCATAAATAACCAAAGTAGCATCTTTTCATTTAAAAGTTTTTTTTCAATTACATGTAAAGATAGTTTTCAGTATTCATTTTTTATAAGATTTTGAGTTCCAAATTTTCTCCCCCTCTCTACTCCTTCCCCCTTCTTCCCTTCCTAAGACAGCAAGCATTCTGATATAGGTTATATGTGTGTAATCATGTTAAATATATTTTCATATTAGTTATGTGGTGAAAGAAAAGTCGGAAAAAAAAACAAAGGTGAAAATAGTATGCTTCTATCTGCAAGTCTCCATAGTTTCTTCTCTGGATCTGGATGACATTTTCCTTCACAACTATATTGGAATTGTCTTGAATCACCGTATTGCTAAGAGAATCTAAGTGTGCCATAGTTGATCATCATACAATGTTGCTGTTACTATGTACAATGCTTTGGTTGTGCTCATTTCGCTAGCATAAATTCATGTAAGTCTTTCCAGGTTTTTCTGAAATCCTCCTACTTGTCATTTCTTATAGAACAATGGTATTCTATTAACATTCATATATCACAATTTATTTAGCTATTCCCCATTTGATGGGTATTCCCTCAATTTTCAATTCCTTGCCACCACAAAAAAGCTGCTACAAATATTTTTGTATATGTGGATCCTTTTCCCTTTCATAGAATTGTTTTAAGATAGTTTTTTTTTAAATTTATTATCAGTAAATGTTTGATTTGTATATCTATTTTATATATGTATTTATCTGGGATAGCATAAAAATTTCTAGGGTGAAAAGATGTAGCAAATGAAAGAAGTTTAAGAAGTTCTGTCCTAAACTAAGGAAGGATAAAGGAGAAATAATTATATACCAATATGAATATAGGCTAAAAATTTAAAATTTAATCCTCTCAGACATACTATAGCAATTCATCCAAATAATCATTATCATGACAAAACTAAATGTATTCCAGGGATGCAAAGATAATTCAGTAATAGGAAAACAATCAACATAATTATGTTAAAAACCAAAATATCTAAGGCCATATAATTATCTCAATATGGAAAGTATTTGACAAAATACAACTTTTATTTATGTTAAAAAACCCTACATATTACAAGCATAGAGGGACTTTTATAAAATAAAAAAGTATCTAGCTAAAACCATGAGCAAGCATTATATACATGAGGAATGATAGAATCTTTTCAAGTGAATAGGGAGGCAAATTAAGGTTGCCTACTTTTATCACTATTATTTTAGATAGTTCTGGAAATGATAGTGATAATAATAAAAGAAGGAACATAAACTAAAAGCATAAAAAGGTAAAGAGAAATAAAATCATTCCTAGTTGTTAATGATATGATGATTACTTAGAAAATTCTAAGGAATCAACAAAGATACTAATTGAGATAGTTAATAGCTTCTAAAAAGCCACAGACTACAAAATAAGCCCTAAAAATCATCAGAATTTTTAAATAACAAAAACAAAATCCAATAGAGGACAATAAAAAAATTTCTTTTCAAACAACTACAAAATGGATAAAATACCCTGATATCAACTTATCAAAGCACACAAATTATCTGCATCAATTTAATTATAAATTGTTCTTTAAAGAAAAAATAAAGAACAAGTTAAATTAGATGAATATTCAGTGCTCAGGGCTAGGTTGTGCCAGTATGACACATACCAAAATGACAATACCATCAAACTTAATTTATCAGGTTAATGTTATATCAATCAAATTCCCCAAGGGGTATTTCCCAGAATTATGAAATAGCAAATTTAACATTAAAAATCTACAGTATTAAGGGAAATAATGAAAAGAAATGTGGGGAAGTGGGGGATGGAGGGAGGAACAGAACTTCCAGTCAAACTACATTATAAAACAGACACCATTGGAATTGGTTAAAAAGTATGGAGATAGATCAAGAAACCAGACTAGGTAATGGAGAATCAAAAGAAAGAAAGTAAAAGAAAGAAAAAAAGAATGAAAGAAAGAAAGAAGCACAGTAATCAGGATTTGATAAATCTCAAAACATAAATTACTTTTAAAGAACTTGCTAAATGATAAAAACTTTCGAGAAAACTCAAAAGCTGTCTGAAAGAAATTAACCTTAGATTAATATTTTAATTTTTATTACACATTAAAAGTCATATGTCTAAATGGATATTTGAATTTAACATTAAAGATCTTTCTATAAATAGTTACAAGAGAAGCAGATGCTAGCCCTCTCTCAGCTGTGAGTGTGGGATATGTTCTTAATCAAACAAGGGAAAGAGGAAATCAAAAAAATAAAATAGAATAATGTTGATTACACAAAACTGAGAAGCTTCTGCACAAACAAAATTAATGCTTTTAGGATAAGAAAGGGATTTGTCGAATGGGAAAATAATCTTTGTATCATATTTCTCTGATAAGAATTTAGTCTCCATGATATATAAACAATTAATAGGTCTATAAGGCTAAAAACCATTCTCTAATAGAGAAGTGATCAAAAGATATAGAGTTTTCCAAAGAATTGCAATCTTTTAACAATCTTATGAAAAAAATGCTCCAAATCACTAACTCTGAAGATTTAATTATATCTTATTTTTAGGACAAGATTCTTTCCCCTTGTCACTGAGAAAGAAAGAAAAACCAAACCTATTGTAAACATGTATAGTCAAGCAAATTCCCATATTGACTAAAATGAATTTTCTGGAATTGTGTGGTTAATCATCAAGCCTATCAGAGTTCACTAGTCTTTCAAAGTTGTTTAACTTTAAAATATTGTTTTTATTGTATACATTGTTCTCCTGATTCTACTTCATTTTTCATCATTTCATATAAGACTTCCCCGATTTAATTGAATCTATCCACATTATTCCATCACATTGGTATAACAAAACTTTTTCAATCAATCCCTAATTGATGAACAGCATCTCAGTTTTCAATTCTTTCCCATCACTTAAAGAACTAGTATACATATTTGCATAAATATGAGTCATTTGCCTCTTTTTGGGGGGTCTCTTTGGGGTTTAATATTTTGGAGAGCATAGTTCCAACTTGCTTTCCAGAATGACTAAACAAGTTTAAAATTCTACCAAAAGTACTTTAAAGCATACATTTTCCCATAGCCTCTTGAAAATTGGTTATTTTTGTTTTTTTTTGTCAATTTGTTTATTTGATGGACATAAAGTGTCCTTCAGAGTTATTTTAATTTGCATTTCTTAGATTACTATTTAGAGAATTTTTTTTTTCACATGGATTAGATAGTTTTGTTTTTTTCCCCCTGAAAACTGCCTGTTCATATCCTTTGACCATTTGTTAACTGGGGAATGATTTTTACTAAATCATTAATAATAAGGTAAATATATTTCAACACAACCCTTAGTTTCCATCTCATACCCTGAAAATTGGCAAAGATGATATACCCAATACTGAAGTAGTTGTAGGAATATAAGCATTCTAGTGAATTGTTGGAGCTGTAAATCAGTACAACTATTTTGGAAAGCAATTTAGAATTCTGCAAATAAAGTGATTAAAATGTCTATGACTTTTGACATGGAGAGTTCTTTATTAGGCTTATAGTTCTAGGAGGCAACTGATAAGAAAGAAAGTCCTCATACAGACCAAAATTTTTATTGCAGCACTTTTTGTGATAGTAAAAAATTAGAAACAAAATAGATGACCATCAATTGAGGAATTACTAAACAAACTGTGGCATATAAATAAAGTGGAATACTACTATACTGGAAGAAATGATGAATGTGATGAACAGTAGAGAATCATGAAAAGATCTATATGAACTGATGCAGAATGAAATATGCAGAGCAAAAATACAAACAATAACTATAACAATGTAAATGGAAAGAACAACCATACACACAAATTAATAGTGAATACTGTGAAATCGTTAAGAGCAAACATGGTTCAAAAAAGAAGCTATGAAAAAACAATTTACCCCACCCTTTTGCAGGAGTGTCCAGAAGTGTTGTACTATTACACATATTTTTAGACTTTAGGTATTGATCAATTATGTTGATTTTTCCCATTTCTTTTCTTTTCTTTTCTTTTTCTTTTTTTTCTTTTTGCTTTTAGAACATATTATTTGTTATATTAGATGCCTCCCTGAGACCTCTTTGGTATAGAGCCTGGGAGAGAGTATGATGATCTGGAAAAAAAAGACATAAAAAAATTGCTTTTTAAAAAAGATATTGAAATACTTCTCTAAATTTAGTTGTCTCAAGGGACTAAATTTGTAGTCATTGTGGTATTTCCTCCTTCAGGTGATCAGAAAGATAAACAAAAATAACACAGGAAAATTGAAATGTTAGACCCTGGATAATAGGCCATAGCCCCCCACCTCCCTTGGAAAAACTGGGTTTGGGAATATTGAATTGGATCCAGAGGCCCCAACCCCCCTTTACACTCTGAATCCTTGAGCCCCTTGCTTCTGTGAGGAACACTTGAAACTGCAGGGGCCCCCTTGAAACTTCTCATGGTCGAAAGATTGGCGTTTCCTGGAAAATGAAACTCTCTGAAACATTCCTGTAATCTGGCAGTAACACTTGCAAACTGGGGCCCCTTTTGTCTCAAGGTTATGCTCTTTAAGCCTTGAGAGCACCCTGACATTTCAGCATGTCTTGCTTAGATTAGCCTAAACCTGTGGACACGTGTGCCATTCCTTTATCTCTACCTAGCATTAAGGAATATAGCCTTCGTTCTACCTCTTGCTTCTGTAATTCCTGCCTATGCTATAGAATCCCTTTCCTTCTGCAGTTTTAGCCTTTATAAACTCCCACCGCCTGTTCTTCCACATCAGTTGATTTGGGCAGCAAGCCCCAGCAATCATGCAGGCTTATAATAAATCTCCACTTAAAATGGATAAACGTCTCTGCTCTGTTTTTTTGTGGCATAACAGAAATAAACTAAAGTTTCATATATATATATGTGCATAAAATAGTCATATATATAATATGTAAAATATATATTACATATAATAACTTTTTTGTCTCTCTCTATATTTATTTATCCTTTCCTTGTTCTGCATGCTCTTGCTGAAGTAAACCCCCTTTTGCTAACTATAGATTGATTACAACTCTCATTTTATTCCAGTTTCAGACCTAAACAGTTCCAGTTGACTAGCCCACATCATTCTCAGTCTACAACCATTCACTAACCCACTGCTCACTACAGCAGGGGTAGGGAAATTCTGACCTGCAGGTTGTATTAAGACCCTGGAAATGATTTGATAAGGCAACTGCTGAAATGAGCTGAAAGCTAGGTACAGCAGCCTCCCACTGTTTGAGTTCTATAAGTTGATAATTTTGTGTAGTCTATGAATGATGCTATAATTCTGGCCCTTGGCAGAAAAAAAGTTCCTTATTCCTGCCTTACAGGAACCTTTTCTATAGTTTGATAGCATTGCTTCCTTTTATCAAGTTCATATAATGTAATTTTCTATTTACAAATAAAGAAAATGAGGCCAGAGAGTGAAAGGAAATTTTATTTTAAGATGAGTGAGATTAGAAAAGAAAAAAAGGATAAAAAAACTGAACTCTTCTTCCTCATCCCTTTCTCCCCCCTTGTAGGGTGATGCTCATGGAAAGGTAGCAGCAAAGAAGAATTCTAATCTAAATTCTCTCTATGGCTGGGACTACTCATGCCTCATGCGCCATTTTTTTCATTATTTTTTTCTTTTTTTAAATTTTTATTTTTTTGCTGAGGCAATTGGGGTTAAGTGACCCACTCAGATCCTACTCTATTCAGGGCTGGTGCTCTATCCACTGCAACACCTAGCTGCCCCTGTTTCATTATCTGTTAAATGGGATTGTGTATACTGAGGTTTCTAAAGGTCACACAGAGTCCTTGGTTTTCATTCTTTTTAACTGTAGATACTGTTTCAAATAGCAGTCATTTGTTTCTTAAATATCACCCATTTGAGGCAGTTGGCCATTAACAACCTTTCTCCTGTTCTCCCATCCCACCATTGGGGCTTCTAAAAGTTATTTATACAAAAATGGAGTTTCAAATCTTAAGCTTCCTCTGCTTTGAAAGTAATTTCCTAGTACAGAAGGTGACCTCTGTTCTGTGTTTTGTAAAGCCTGAAGTGCCTGGTTGGCTTTATTTTCCCCTCTCCAGCAGAAATCAATCTAAATAATTTCACCCATGGAGCGTCAGCAATCTCTCACTAGGTAGTTCCAAAAAAAACCCTCAACACTGTTATTGTTGCTTATTTTAAAAAATGCCCTCATTTCATCAATCTTCAAGCATTCTCATTCCCTTCCTTAGTTCTTTTGGAATGGGTACTGCTGTCCAGTGATGCATGGCTTGTGTGTAACACTAAGAGGGAGAAAGAAAAATTCAGTGAGATAATTAAATATTAAGGTGAGTGTATTATCTTTGACTCTAAGATGTTATATCAAAGATTTAGAGCTGGAAGGGACCCCTAGAAATCATCCAGCTCAATTTCTTCATTTCACAAATGAGGAAAGTGAGACTCAGAAAAGGGAACATCATACAGGGAGCCAGGGTCAGTTCAATTTAATGTGACAAACATTTAATCAGTATCTACTATGTGCAAGGCTGCACTAACAACTTGGAGCACAAGTATGAAAAATTATATAGTCCTTACCCTCAAGAGGTTTATATTCTGTTGGGAGGTATGATACCTATACAAATAAGTCCCATAGAGGGATAGCACACTACTACCTTCCTTGGAGAGAGTAGAAAATAGGAGTTCTGGTATATTAGGGAAAAGCTTTACTGACTTCCCCATTTTGCTGAGGGTCCACAATAAGTCTTGAAGGATCCACCTCTGTTAGCTTAACAGGTTTGCTATCAAAACAACGTCAAGGAATAAAGGCAAAATTAACATGTGGTATCAGGCACGTAAATGACTTTGCAGAGCTATTCCTGAGAACAGGTTTGACAGGATTAGGGGAGACAGAATAGAGCTGATCTGCAAAAGCTGGGAAGGAGTCTGTTAGGGGTTAGGGAGAGCATTCATTGCCTTTAGAGTCAGACAACCTGGATTCATGGAATTTCAGAGTTGGCAAGGGCTTCAGAGGTTTACTCCGCACTGGAAAAATCCACTGCTCCTTGAAGATTTCCAGTAAAAGCTAGGAGGCACACTGGATAGGGCACTGGTTCTGGAGTCGGGAATACTGGATTTCAAATCTAGTATCAGACAATTACTAGCTGAATGACCCTGGGAAAGTTAGCAAATCTCTATCTGCCCCAGTTTCTTCAATTATAAAACAGGGATAATAATAAACACACCTACCTCCCAGTGTTGTTGTAAGGATTAAATGAGATAATGTTTGTAAAGTACTGGCACAGGGCAAGCAATAATTGCTTATTGGCTGACTTTGGGAGGAGATGACTCCTTTCTGTGGCCACTGCCTTTTTTCATATCACATTTATATTGTCAGTTGCTCTATACACGGTGAAGCAGAGATTGACCCTGTCCATCATCTCCAAGGTCCAATGGTGCCATCTTCCTGGAGACTGATCTCTTCCCAACTCTCTCCCAAAGCAGCTGTATCTATACTCAGCATGTATTTCACATTGCTGTGACTATTATCTAGTCAAATGTTTTTCTATGTTACTCTATCCTATTCATTATAGGTTAAAAATATCTTTGAATAGAAAGATTGTCAGATTAATTGACTATTAAGGTGCCTTTTAGTTCTAAGATACTAATTTTTTTTTGTTTCAAAGAACAAATTTTCTTGTCTTCCATGTTTGGTCACTGTAGGATAGGTAGTATTGCCAAATCTATGTAGCACTCTTTCTTGGCAAGGTTTCTTTTTCCCCATCGATCAATCCACCTATCAATCAATCAAGAAGTATTTATTAAACTTTTACTGTGTGCCAGGCATTGCACTAGGTGTTTGGGATACAAATAAAAATAATGAAACCATCCCTAGTGCCTTCCCTGAGCTGTCAGGAAAGCTAGATTTTCGTATTCTGCAACCTGCTCCCTGGCCTTAGTGGAGACAAGTTATTACCATATAAATTGGATAAGGTCTTGGGTAATTGCAGACTGATTGGGAAGCAGAGAGTGTTAGGGAACTATTAAATGCACCCATATCTGCTACCTATTTACTGTGGTTGTGGGAGGAATATTTCAGTTGTTTGCTTTTTCTACCATTTTTTAAGAAGGTCTTGGGAGTATAGCTTTGAAGAAAGAAGGAATATTAAATAAATAACCATCTATTTAATTGTTAATCATGCACCAAGTATTTATTAAATATCTACTGTTTGTTAAAACTGTGCTAGGTGTAGGGAATACCATAAATATATTAAAGTGAGATCATCCCTGAACTCAAGGGGATTACATCCTACTAGGGAGATTTGTCAAAGATAAGTAAATACAGGATGTATAATAAAAAATATGGTGATTAATGGTGACGAGGCACTAAAAGCTGGGGAAATCAGGAAAGATTTCTTGAAGTAGATAGAACTTGAATTGTTTTATATTTTTTTCTCTGACTCCAGGTCACTGAATCACTACTGTGGAAGATGGGCATTTCTAGCTTTGACAATTACTTCCTGAGTAAACTTCCTAAGAGTTGGAGTTTTCTCTTTTTTTAAAAAAGTATATATATATCACCAGTGCCTAGAACAGTACCTGACACATACAGGGTAATTAATGATTGATTATTAATTGATTTAAGAGGTCCCAAGTTTTGGAATTGATGTTAGACACTTAGCAAGAGGTGATTCCTGCATCTATACCACTTCTAGAGGAAGATACTCCACAGTTAAGAGAAATCATCAGGATTATGGTATTGCAGAAAGTCAGTCAGTAAATTGACTGTTTACTAAGTGCCATGCATAGTGTTAAGAACAGGGATACTAACATTAAAAATAAAGTGGGTGAGAAAAGAAGAGAAGGCTAGTCTGGCCTTCCTTAAATAGAGGCTTAGGGAAGAATCCTTCACTCCACACTCTGAGCAGAAGGATCCCAGAGACATAAAGTAAGTACCAAAAAGTTTTGTAGTATGATAAAATTCTTGGGGCATGTTGGAGAAGTTCAGAGTTATACAGTCAATTGGGGAAAAGGCCAAGAAAGTCCAAGCTATGCCCTGACTGAAGAAAGAAATGCATTCTGAGAATTAGATAGCATAGGTCATGCATGATAATGTAATATTTGGTCAGCAGTTCGTCAAGTTATAATTTTATATTTTAAATATTTGTTAGTGTATTTTTAGATGTCTTTGTTTCCCTCTAGGCTCTATTCCTGACTCTTCAGACTTCACTATACCATGAAAATCTCACTGTAAATGTTTATTCCAGCTTGGGGCTTTTCACACTGGAAATATGGAGATATGGTTCCACATCCACCTGTCCCTTCTTCTGATTTTCTTGGCTCCTCTCCAAACTTTCATTTTAAGGAAAGTTCCTAGGCTAGCTATGTCTTCATTCTTCTTTCTGGGTCTTCTGACTTTCTCTGTCATGTTCTATACTTATAACTCCTCTCTTTTCAGCTTCCTTTATGTATTATCTATCTCTATTAGAATTTAAACTCTTAAAGGGAATATCTTTCTTTCTACTTGTATTTGCATTTCTAATGCTTAGCATGTGCTTGACACATGGTAAGCACTTATTAAATACTAATTGACTTGAATTGATTTTTGTTTTTTAAGAATCATACTTTTATAGTGCAGAAAGTAAGCAGCTATTATAATCTGTATAGCGAATTCTTCCTCCAGAAAAGACTCTTTTAATTACTTTTAGAGGAAATTGAAAACATGTCATGCCTAAATCTTGTTTTAGAGATTTATTCCCTAAATTCTGGGAGTAGTAGAGAGCAGAATGAGTCAGACAGTAAGAAAAGCTGGATGGCTTTAGAAAAATTCAATTTTCTTTTATTTTCAGTTCTGAATTCTTTCTTTTCTACCTTTTCCTTCCTTTCCCATTGAGAAAGCAAGAAAACAACACCTTTTGTAAATATGTGTAGTCAAACAAAACAATTGATGTCCTTCTTTGGGAGTCAGGGTGCCTCCTGAATTGAATCCAGGCCATGTGAATCCAGAACCAGAGACATTTTTATGAGGGAACCCTATAAGAGTAGGGAATAATATAGAGGAACATCTGAGATACATATTTGGATATGTTTTCAGGGCTCCACTAAATAAGTGAATAAGATATAAAAAATATAACAAAAGTTTATTATTTGTCCCAAATGGTGAGGTACAAATACCAAAGCAAGGCAGTCAGTATCTGCGATTACTTCCAGTTTTAGAGCAATAATCCTATCATGATTTTCAGTACAAGAGTTACAAAGAGACAGAAAGTGGTAGTGGTATGCACACAGATGGTGGCAGGTAAAAAAAATTGCAAGGTGCAATTGGAGAGCTTTTTTTCCTAGAATCTCTATTGTGGATGCCCTAGTATTTTGAGAGATATACTAGAGAAAAAAAGTTTATTTCCTTTCTTTTATTTTCCCACTGCAATAAGTAATTTTTAAAATGTGTTTCCTTTACCAGCAAGAGTAATTTCTTTGAGTTAACTTTTGCATGGTTGAATTCTTAGGTACTGATTTCAGTTGTATTACTAATGTGTTTGCTATGGATATGGAGTCTGATTTGAAATGCTACTTCCCTAGAGAACTATCTATGTACCTAGAACTACATAGAGGATTCCTGGTTAAAAGGTTGTCTCTGACTTAAGAGGCCAGGATTTAAGAGCATTCCATGAGATACTACAGAAACTTTTGGGAGATAATAATAATAATGGCAACGACAAGAAGAGAAAGCATTTAAATAATGCTTTAGGATTTACAAAGCACTTTGCAAACATTACCTCATTTTATCTTCACCAAATCTTCAAAAGCAGGTGATATTATTATGTCTATTTTACAAAGAAACTGAGGTAGCCAGAGGTTATATAACTAACACATGGTTATACAACTAGTAAGTGTTTAAGACCAGATTTGAATTTCAGTCTTGTATTCTCAATCCATTGCTGTCACATGTGAGATACTAAATGATGGGAAGATAAAGACTATTTTCTTTTTTCTTTTTCTTTTTGAACACATATATAGTATTTGTTATATAGATTTTCTTTTTTCTTTCTTTCTTTTTTGTGATTTTATTTTTCCAATATATGCAAGGATAGTTTTCAACATTCACCTTTGCAAAACCTTATGTTCCATTTTTTTCTCCCTTCATCTAGGCAATCCAATATAAAGCTTTCCCTATTTTCTGTAAATTACTTGGATTTTTACAATTCTTAGTAAAACAAAATTTCAGAAAGCAATCAGAAACTGATTACCAGATCTTTCAAAGAAAATCAATATGGATTGAAACATTCTCCATTTTATTCAGGGTACATAGCATTAAAACTATTAAGTCCTGAGGTAGTATCTGGAGACATTATTGTGACTGATCTGGGAAAAATAGCCATTTGGAAAGTCAGGAACAGCTACAGAAGCCGATAGGTTTCCATACTTCACAGTATAGAGTGCTGAACCTTCCTTTTCATCACAGCTGTGGAACTATGGACCTAAATTAATGATTTTCTCAGGAAAGGACCTGGATCCCTGGGGAAGAAGCTTGAGAAATCTTAAGCACGTGATTGAATCACTGTTGTGTTGGCTTATACCTGAGTTAAAAAGGGGTGCAAACTCCTAGAAAGCTTTAAAGGAATGTTTTTCAGAATAGTGCAGAATCTGAAGAATGTAAAACCTGAAATCTTATGGCAAAAACTTTGTAAAGACTAGGAAGGCAATTTGGAAGGCATTGAGATAGCATGACAAGTATATACTCAATTCTTCCAGACTAACATTTAGGAAAAAAGGGAATTAGCTCTTTGAGTTTATAACTCATGATGACAGCTACAAAGACTGAGAAAAAGGAGTAATAAAAACTGAGGAAAAGTTGTGCTGAGATGTGATATACCACTGAGAATGAATGGAACATCTACTAAGCCCTGAATATTATTAGAAACTGGCTGACTTGGATCATTTAGTAAAAAGAATCAAGTGGTTTGAGTGGGATCTCAAAAATGAAAAGAGAGGGGCAGCTAGGTGGCGCAGTGGATAGAGCACCAGCCCTGAAGTCAGGAGGACCTGAGTTCAAATGTGATCTCACTTAACATTCCCTAGCTGTGTGACCCTGGGCAAGTCACTTAACCCCAATTGCCTCAGCAAAAAGCAAAAAAAAAAAAAAAAATGAAAAGAGAACTCTAACTTGATAGACCCTAATATATGGGTAGCTCTAGATCTTATTGGGTCTAGGCCAAAAATCATTTCTAATTGCTCAGATTCAAAAGCAAGAGATTACAGAAAATCTAGTGAAGAAATGGTCAAGTATACATAATGATTTCACTTAAAGAAGAGGGTCAAGAAAAGAAAATTCACAATAGTTTGATGTAAATGATACTTCCAACAGAAAATGAGTTCTCTAATGGGGAAATTCTATTCAGAATGAATATATATCCATGTTTGCATTTGAGAGAGTAATACAGAATTGCTGTGTGACAGGTTGAATCTTGGAACCAACATTAAAAATTAGAAATGGGGGCAGGAGTATAGGTTATTCCAGGTCCCTGAGGTGCTAAGCTTGTTGTATGTCTACATCCACAAAACATCTCTGGGATGTCAATATGGATTGAAACATTCTCCATTTTATTCAGGGTACTAGCAGAATAACAAACACCAAGCTGGGCCTCAGGAAGTCTATACAGAATAGGAATAAGTGATGTTAGAGAAATGATGAAGAAATATATTTCTCTAATTAGGAGATAAATCAAGAAAAATCTGACTTTGATCACTCTCTAGAGTCTGAAAAATGAAGAGATAATATGAGGGAGTATATCAGTAAAAGACTAAAAAAGGTTTTGTTGTTCCACTAAAAAAGTGGAATAGGATATTAGTGAGGAACAACTTGAAGAATCCAAGTCATAGACTCCAGACCTTTCTGTGAATTATTACAGTAAGTTTCATCTGTGCTGGATGAACTATGAAACATATCTTCAAAACATATGAAAAAATTGCTAGTCAATTAATGGTAGCATCATAAAGCCCAGTAATCAATATGTATTATCTATAGAAGTAGTATAGAAGACTGACATCTGGATTGATGATAATAATAATAATTTAATATTTAGATAGTATTTTAGGATTTACAAAGTACTACACATTCTATCTAATTTGAGATTCCCAACAACTTCATGATTCAATCACTATTAATATCTCAATTTTTTTATTAAAACTTTTTATTTGCAAAACATATGTATGGGTAATTCTTCAACATTAACCCTTACAAAGCTTTCTGTTACAAATTTTCCCCCCTAGTCCCCTCCCCTCCCCTGGATGGCAGGATATCCACTACATGCTAATTATATTAAAATACTTGACAAGTCGAATATATGTATACATATTTCCACACTTATCATTGCTGTGCAAGAACAATTGTATCTACAAGAAAAAAAATCTGAGAAAGGAAACCCAATGCAAGCAAACATTGATAGAGAGCATGAAAATGTTATGTTGTGGTCCACATTTCATATCCCTCTCTCTGGGTGTATATGGCTCTCTTCACTGAACAATTGGAACTGATTTGAAACATTACATTGTTGAAGAGAGCCATGTCCATCAGAATTGATCATCATATAGTCTTGTTGTTGCCGTGTATAATGATCTCCTGGTTCTGCTCGTCTCACTCAGCATCAGCTCATGCAAGTCTCTCCAGGCCTCTCTAAAATCATCTTGCTGGTCGTTCTATGATTCTTAGCACTGATGTTATACAATGGACACACTCTTGAATTCAGCCAAGCAGGAAAGAGAAAAAAGGCACCTTTGACCTGATAGTTCCTTTAGAATGATCCCCAGTACTGACTTAGCAACCTTCACTTTATGGTTTGCAAACTCAGACCAGATGCACCCGTATAGGCTTCAAATTCTATGTAGGGACTGCATCTACTATATATTCTCTACATGTTCAGGAGGACTGCATTTGACTGGTCTCCTCTTATATAAAGGGAAACAGTTTTTAAAACTTAAATACTCTGATTAATGCAATGGACAGACAGGATTCCAAAAGAACAATAATGGTTTACCATTGTTTAAGAGTAAGCTCCCAGGGATAGAATAAGACATATATCTTAGGCATGGCCAATGAATGGATTTGTTTTACTTATTGGCTATGCTTATTTGTTACAAGGTGGGGTTCTTGGGTAAAGGTAGTGTTGGGAGGAAGGGTAGTAGGGACAGGATATTAGTGTTGCCAGAAAAGAAGAAAAATAATATCCATTTTTAATACCTAGAAAAAGTATAGAAGGAAATCCAGAGAGCGATACAAATAAATAGAACAGCTTTTGGAAATAATAAATTTAACTTGTTGGTTAAAAAAATGGGGTGTAATTGAAATTTATAATTTTATGTATAAATCCCTTTGGTTCTTTGTTTATAAATTTTTGTTGCTTATTATTATGGTTCATAATAATAAAAAAAGAAAAGAAAATCAACTCTCTGCAGTCAGCATTGGACACAGATATGAAAATGTTTAGGACTTTAAGAATTTCACCTTAAGGAAAGCAAATATTATAAAATGTCATTTTTTGAATTTGCACAACTTTGTTTTTGAGTCTAAGTGTGATCTCCTGATCTACTACTTGTGATAGACTTGAATCCTCTCAATAGATGGATGTGAATCTAGGTATTGCCAAAGAACTCTGCTGAATGAAGTGCTTGAGCATTTTTTTTAATATGGCATTTAGGAAGCCATGCCTCACGGACATTGTTGAGACTCCTTAATGTAAAGCTCTGATGAAAGCATCTGAAAAGACAAAGCTTGAGTCATCCCAGAACCCTAAATAACTTCCTAGAATTGGGGATATGGAAAAGAATACCAAATGTATGGATTTGACTTGAGGAAAATGGAAGGAGAAAAGGTTTGTTGTATGACTAAAAAGAAAAAAAAGAGACAGAGACAGAGAGGGGAGAGAGACAGAAACAGAGAGGGGAGAGACAGATACAGACACAGAAAGACAGAAAGAATAAGACATAGACAAAGACATACACAGAGACAGAGAGACAGAGAAAAAAGAGAGAGAGGGAGGGAGTAAAAGAAAGGAGGGAGGGAGAGAGAATTCAAATGGCAAACAAACAAAAGTGTCTCTCTTTTTAGTGACATTCCTTGCCTGGGTAGCAACCTCATGAATGTGAGAGATTAGAAGTTCCTAGAACCATAAATTAGAGTTACTGAGGTAGCATGATGTAGTAGATTAGAGAAGATGACTAGTGACCAGTCAGGAGACATGGACATAGGAATCTTATGCGTCTATATGAAAGGCAGATGCCATCGTCTGGCTCTTCCAAGAGGGTTTGGGGGGAATAACTCATCCCCCTGTTGTTAGAAGGTGGCTTGCTTTCTAAAGATAGTGGGAAGTAAAATTGCATAACTGGAAGTAAAAGACAAATTTTCTTTTTGCAGGAGTCTCTAATGGAAAAATACTTGTTGTACTTCCTGCTTTGGGGCTCCCAAGAAAGGGAATGCTATGACTAGTGGTACAGGGAGCACTTAGTGGGTTTTGATCAAGCCTGAGATAGGACCTGGTATAGTTTTGCACACATTAGAGTAATGATATCTTAGTTGAATTACTGTAGGTGATGTTAAACAGTGATAAAGGGGAAAGTAGTAAAAGCCTTCTGTAGGTGAGACTTGAGCTGAGTTTTGAAAGAAGTTAGGGAAGTTAAAGGTAGAGAATGCAAAGCATTCCAAGCAAAGGGGATAGTCAATAAAAAGACAAGGAATAGGGAGGTGAAAAGGATAATTGTGTGTGTGTGTGTGTGTGTGTGTGTGTGTCTGTGTGTGTGTGTGTGCGTGTGTTGTATATGTGTGTATGTGTGTATGTGTATATGTGTGTATGTGTGTATATGCATGTGTGTATGTGTATATTTGTGTATGTGTGTCTGTGTGTGTATGTGTGTGACATCTGTGAGCAAAGACCTCTGAACAGAAGTAAGCTTATGTTGATGAAACAAGTGTACAATAAGGGGAACAAAGTCTAAGATGACTGAAAAGGTAGAAAGGGGCCATGATATAGAGGGCTTTACATGACAAAGAAGGATTTATATTTGATACTGGAAGAAATAGTAAGCCATGGAAGTTAAATAAGTAGAAGATAATATATTTTATGTTTGCACTTTAGGAAAATTGTTTTGGCAGTTGATGATGCACTGAAGTGGGGAGAGACTTGAGTCAGGAGGACCAATCAGGTGGCTATTGTAATAGTGCAAGCATGAAGGGTTAAATAAATAAGGTCCTACACTAGAGTAGTGGTAGAGTAAGTGGAGATAATGGCACATATTCAAAAAATGTTGTAAAGGTAGAAATGATAAATCTTGGCCAAAGATGGATATGTGGGTTTAGCTGCTTGAGAGTCTTGGTAGCTACTGTTTCTAATATTCTTCACCTATAGGGAAGTTTTCTCTTTAGTGATGCACTGGCTGTCTGGGAAGTTTTTGGATTCTAACAGTTTTCTCAGTAGTGTGTGTGTGTTGTGGTGTGTGTGTATGTGTGTGTGATTGTTTGTGTCTCAAAGGGAGGCAAAACCAGATATTGCAAACGCTTCCTCCCCTTTGCTTCTTTTCCAAAAGAGACTTTGGTTCCTTATGGAAAAGGAATCAGAAAGTTGGGACTAGAAGCTGGCTACTTTGTTCTCTTCTAAAAGAGTAGTACTAACTTAGAAGTTTATCTATCTTTTCCTTTAAATATTATTTGTCTAGGGGATATTAGTTTTGGATTTAATCTAACATCTTGATTGCTGTTTCTTTATAGGGAAAGGAGGGCCCCAAATTTTATATCCAAGTTTTGACTCTCTTTCCCAATGACCAGATATAATAAATAATGATTAAGCCCATTTATCCAAGTTGATAGCAAAACACAAATTAGAGAAAGTGTACATGTGAAGATGTCCACCAGACAATAAAGATTCAAGAACTTTTCCTTTTGGGGAGCAACCAAGGTCGAGTCCCAGGTCTCACCCAAGAGAAGAAATTTCCTGAAGTCTCTAAGGTAGTAACCTGAAGCAAAGGACATGATAATGAAGAGTTCCACCTCCTCTCATGTTAGCTTCTTCTCTCTTTTTCTCCCTTCAGAGACCCAAAGAGAGTATGGTATTACACATCTTATTTCCCAAAGCTGGAAATTAGAAGAAGCCTGAAGAGATTCAAGACACTAGCAATCTCTTCTCTTCTAGTCTCACTAACTCGGCTCACCCCTCATGCAGGTGTTATCAATTTTCACAAAATAAGGAAAGACTTGGAGTCTTGAGTTGCATTTCTAAGAACTTGTCCTTTTCTTTTTTGTGATGGTATTTGACTTGTCTGTTTACTTGTCATATTTGTTGCTGGCTCTCCATGAAATCAGCAGCATTAATTACATGTGCTGTCCTATATGATAGATATTTGTGTCCCAAGCTTATTCCTTATAGGAAATATGTTCTAGAATACAAAAGGAATATGTTTTTCTTCTTACCTGCTCTTAGGGTACAAAGTGTTTTGAAAATGATTTTTAATTAAAGTTATTCTTAGTGGCTGAGTGAGTATCAAGTTGACTTCTTGCTCTGGGTGGTTTTAAGGAGTTTTAAAAAATTAATTTTTTTTATTAAAACAGAAAGTTACCTGTTATATATTCTTCTGCTGGGGAACAGAGGAAAAAAAGTAAACTGAAAACTTAAATCTCTGTAGAAAGAAAAACAACTAGTGGTGCTGAGAGCCTATTAAAGCTAAAATTGGAATGGATTTCAGTAAAAGTTGACCATATTCTATGTTTTTTAATTTTTTTAAATTTTTTTGAGGCAATTGCCCAAGGTCACATAGCTAGTAAGTGTTAAATCTTTGAGGTTATATTTGAACTCAAGTTCCTGACTCTAGGGCCTGCACTCTAACCACTGTGCAATGTAGCTGCCCCAATATTCTATGCTGAGGAGATTGAGACTTTTTGAGAAGGGATTACAATTGCATTCAGTTTGAAAAGAAATTGGGAACTTCCAAAACCCAGCCAGCAAGTAACACAGATGAGACTAAAAATCTAGTTTCCTGATTGCGAGTCCACTATTTTATTCATTGAATGTCTTCTAAGAAGAGATATAGTAGTGCAATATCTATTCCAATTCATTTCTCATTGCACCTATTCTTACTTACAAAGCAAGGCAATCTTATTTCCTTATTCGAACAATTTGAAATATTCCTTTTACTTTTTTCCTTGAAAATTCTCTGTCCATTGAGTCTTTTCAACAATGAAGTGATTTACAGCATTTCCAACAGACTTGGGATGGAAAGAGCCAACTGCATCCAGAGAGAAAACTATGGAGACCAAAAGTGAGTCAAAGCATGGTGAATAGGACTGATTGGATGAAACTTTCTCAGTATTGAGACTAAGTCACATGATCCCTATTCCCAGTCTTGAACCCTGGGTTGCAGGGAGTCATGTAGTCTCTAAAGGTGAGACCCTCAAGAAGTGAGTGATCCACAGGAAGCAGACAATATTGGTCAAGGATGGTTACGTCCTTTTAGTCTATCCAATGAAAAGGCTCAGGTCTTTTACTTTTTAAGTCTTGGACAAGCCGGAATCAGGACAGGTTCATGAGCACATGGCAGGAGCTGGGATGGCTCCCAGGTGTGTGTCTGGGCCTCTCCCTGCAGGGATTAAATAAATGCTTTCTCTTTGTACCTGAAGATATTCTGATTAGTTAATTTGGGAAAGAGGATCAAGAACCCATCCCACACAATAGTATTTTCACCTTTTTATGGTTGTTTGCTTGTTTTTTTATCTTTCTCATTTTCCCCCTTTTGATATGATTTTTCTTGCACAGCATGACAAATATGGAAATGTATTTAGAAAAATTGCACATGTTTAACCTATAATGGATTACTTGCTGTCTAGGGGAGGGAGAAAAGAAGGAGGGAGGGAGAAAAATTTAAAATACAAGATTCTATAAAGGTGAATGTTAAAAACTATCATTGCATATATTTGGAAAAATAAAGAGATATTATATTTAAAAAAAGAAAATTCTCTGACCATCTCCAAACTGACACTTGGTTTAGATTTGTAAAACTAATTTTTAGCACATTCTTGATAAATGTATGTATGTGTGAATGTATCTATGTTTGTATGTGTACATGCATGTGTTTATATATTGTGGCCAAGTCATTTCAATTCTGATTCTCAGTTTATTTAGCCATAAAAACCAAAATACGAAATATGATGGATAGAATGATGATTTTTGAGTTAAAAGAACCTGCATTCAAATCCAACCTCTAATACTTATTAGGCTTTTGACTGTTAAAGTTTTGGTGCTGTAGGCAAATTTCCAAGAATTATCATAAAAATGAAGTTACAATACCAAAGAAACCACAGATTCTTGATTTAATACATTTACATTGTCTATCTCATGAAGTTTTTAATGGGAAATGTATCTTGCAAACCATGAAGAGCTAGAAAATATGAAGAATTATTATTATTATTAAGCAAAGAAAGTTATGATTTTTCTATGTCTTTATTATGGTGCAGGCATCAGAACAAGTAAGAATCATAGCATTTTAAAATTTAAAAATGTTTAATTTTGTACTCAGGATATTTTCTTTTTTTTTATTAAAGCTTTTTATTTGTATAACATATGTATGGGTAGTTCCCCAACATTGATCTTTACAAAACTTTCCATTACAAATTTTACCCCCAGTCCCCTCCCCTCCCCTAGATGGCAGGAAGTCCACTACATGCTAATAATGTTGAAATGCTTGAGAAGTTATGCAAGAAAAATCCTATCTACAAGAAAAAAAAAAGAATCAGAGAAAGGCAACACAATGCAAACAAATGTCAATAGAGATCATGAAAATGTTACGTTGTGGTCCATATTTCATTTCCCTCTCTCTGGGTGTATATGGTTTTCTTCAGTGAACAA
>JAJPUD010009134.1:22097-37378 GCA_023553655.1 Myrmecobius fasciatus | reverse complement strand
CCCCTTACACACATACACTTACTTTAAAGGTTTTTTTTTTTCTGATTCTTTATATGGTGTAGAAAGAACCCTGAGTTCTTAAAGACTATACTATCGGGACACAAGCTCTGGTAGGTTCTATCAAGCAAGAAAAGCTTTTAAAGATAGGTCCAGTAATGACTTTGTTTTTCTCACCTAAGACCAACCTAGCTGAGTTCAGATATACTCACCATCAGAAGATGATAAAATTCTTGGCTATCTCAAATCTTGAATCTGACATTCACAAATAAATATACATATTGAGCTATTATTAGGGGTAAGATCCAGTGGGAAATACAAATACCATAAAACATAGTCCCTAACATCAAGGAAGATAAAGATAAAAAGTACTGTACCTAAAATGTTAAATGATAAGAGAGGGTCTCAGAATAGTCTTCTCTTTATTTTCCATCAGATACACTGCTTTTGAACTTCTTTGAACTCCTTTATCATCCTCTATGCCAGTACTTTCCATCTCACCTTCTTTTTTAGCTTTTTAAATATATTGTTTTCCCCCATTAGATTGTAAATTCCATGAGGGCAAGGACTCTGTTTCAATTTGTATCCCCAGAATTTGCTTTATCTGTCCATTCTCTCAATTCAATTATTCTACTTGTTTTGCAAGTACATATGAACATAATAATGCATTTATTTCACTCTTCATGCATAAGTAATCTTTGGTAAAATTCTGAAGCTTATTTATACACGTGACACTTCTTTCTATTTTGGGATTACTTGTAATTTAAATTCTTTTTTAAAATGTTGAAATAAATTTTAGTCATATCTTTTGTTCTTGCATCATTAAAATTTTTTCCATTATCTTTCCCCTATCTTTTCCAAAGAGCCATCTATTAAGACAGTCAATATTTGAAAAAAGAAAAATAAAAGACAAACAAAATTGATTAATGCATTGAAAAAAACTTGAAAACATATGCATTGTTCCATGACTGCGATATATGTCTAGTAGTAGAATCTCTTGGTCAAAGGGCATGGACATTTTAGATACTTTATTTACATAATTCAAAATTGTTTTCCAAATTTGTTATATTAATTTACACATCCATTATGTACTAGTATCTCTAGCTTTTCACAATCCCTTTGACACTAATTTTTCTTAATTTTTATCATCTTTGTCAATTTTTTAGATGTAAGGTAAAACTTAAGGATTGTTTTTATTTACATTTTATTTGGAGCATAATTTCAATACAGTTCTTAATCTCTTAACAGTTAATTTCATATTTTTTGACCACTGTGTTAGAAAATGGTTTTGATCATATTCTCTCCCTCTTTCCTTCCTCCTCCTTTCTTCCTTCCCTCCCTTTCTTCCTTCCTTTCTGTCTCTGTTTCTGTCTCTATCTCTGTCTCTGTCTCTGTATCTCTCTGTCTCTCTCCTCTTCTTCCTTTTTCTATCTTTCTATTTCTTTCTCCTCTCTCCCCATATTTGTTAGTTGACATATCTTGGATACTAAATGATATTTTGAGAAATTTGGTGCAGAGATTTCCATCCCCTTCACATTGCTTCCCTTCTTATCCTATATACATTGATTCTCTTTATGTAGAAGCCTTTCAATTTCATGTAATCAAAGTAATTTATTCTATTTTTGTGTCTCTTTTTCTCATCAGATTAAGAATACATCTATACAGTATGTAATTTGATTTTTTCTACTTTTTATGGCATTGTCTTTAATTTTTATGTTTCCTATATATTTTAATTTTATTATGTAATATAAGGAAAATTGTTGGTCTAAGCATAATTTCTGACAGTTTACCATCATTATCATTTTCATCATCATCATCATCATCATCACTATTTGGAAAGACTTTTTGTTTTACATTCAAGGTTTTCCAGTTTTCAGTTATTCTTTTTTTTTCATTAAAGCTTTTCATTTTCAAGACATGTGCATGGATACTTTTCAACATTGGAAAATGTTGTGTTCCAAAATTTTTCCTTTCCTTCCCCCTCCCCCTCCCCTAGATGGCAAGTAATCCAATATATGTTAATTAAACATGTGTGATTCTTCTATACATATTTCCACAATTACCATGCTGCACAGGAAAAATCAGATCAAAAGGCAAAAAAAAAGAAAAAAAGAAAGAAAACAAAACCTAAGCAAACAATAACAAAAAGAGTAAAAATACTATCTTCTGTTCCACACTCTCTCTCTGGGCTCAGATGGCTCTCTTCATCACAAGACCATTGGAAGTGGCCTGAATCATCTCATTGTTAAAAAGAGCCATGTGCATCAGAACTGACCATCATATAATCTTGCTATTGCTATGTACAATGAACTCTTGATTCTTTTCACTTTATTTAGCATCAGTTCATGGAACTATCTCCAGACCTCTCTAAAATCATCCTGCTGATTGTTTCTTATAGAACAATAATATTCCATAATATTCATATTATATAACTTATTGAGCCATTCTCCAATTGATGGTCATCCATTCAGTTTCGAGTTTCTTGCTACAGCAAAAAGGGCTGCCACAAACATTTTTGCACATGTGGATCCCTTTCCTTCCTCTATGATCACTTTAGGATACCAGCCCAGTAGAAACACTGCTTGATTAAAGGATATGCATAGTTTGAAAGCCCTTTGGGCATAATTCCAAATTGTTTTCCAGAATGGTTGAATCAGTTCAGAATTCCACCAACAATGTATTATTGTCTCAGTTTTCCACATCCCCTTGAACATTCCTCATCTTTTTCTGTCATTTTAACCAATTTGAGAGGTGTGTGTAGTGGTATCTTAGAGGTGTCTTAATTTTCATTTCTCTGAGAGGCCTGGAGAGACTTGCATGAACTGATGCTGAGTGAGATGAGCAGAACCAGGAGATCATGATACACAGCAGCAACAGTACTATATGAGGATCAGTTCTAAGGGACATGACTCTCTTCAACAATGAAATGCTTCAAACCAATTCCAATTGTTCGGTGAAGAGAGCCATATACACCCAGAGAGAGGGATGTGAAATGTGGACCACAACATAACATTTTCATGTTCTCTATTGATGTTTGCTTGCATTGTATTTCCTTTATCAGATTATTCTTTCTTATAGATACAATTTCTCCTGAACAAAAAAATGATATGTGGCAATAACTATACATATATTCGATTTAAATATTCTAACATAATTATCATGTAGTGGATATCCTGCTATCTAGGGGAGGGGTGGGGAGTAGGGGGGAAAATTTGTAACAGAAAGCTTTGTAAGGGTTAACGTTTAGGAATTACCCATACATATGTTTTGCAAATAAAAAGTATTAATAAAAAATTTCATTTCTCTTATTTAGAACACTTTTTCATATGCCTAGAAATGGTTTCAGTTTCTTCATCTGAAAATTATCTGTTCATAGCTTTTGACCAATTGTCAGTTATTCTGTGCAAGCCATAAGTTATGCTCTCAATTTTTTTTTGTGCTCGAGTCATTTAGGAACATCCTATTGTAATTCTATGCTCTCTTAGCAATTTATAATCCCTCTCAAAATGGATTATGGATATACAGAACTGTATTTTATTGCTTGTTACAACAAAATAGCAGGTTGAAGACAAAAGCAGGATATTTTTCTAGAGACTGCAGCATATGCTAAATCAGTTTCATTTATTTTGCAATATTCAGAGATATTTGCATTCTCTTAACTCTTTGGATTTATATTCTTTTCTATCTTAATATCTTCCTAATTGTCGTATCTGCTTGTGCTAAAGACTTGTTATTGAATTTTCTTTCTACTTAAATCTTTGATAATCTGTCTTTTCCCCTTATATTATCCTATTGTTCATTTTCTGTCTCCTTTCCTCTTTGGGGAGATAGATTCCAAATCTGGAATTCAAAATTATCTCAGTATCTTCCCAGATTGAGAAATTAACTTTCTTTCTGGTCTTTAGTTATCTTTTTTTTTCTCCAGGGGCCTAGTGTATCTCCCCTCATTGCCTTCATACACACAATTGTATTCTGCTCCACGTTCCTCCTTTTCTTTAGTTTTCTAAGAAATGTGGCACAGCATATTGCCTTCTTGGACAGATAATGCTTTTACTTTTCCATAGCTTTATCTCCTTTGCTCAGAGTAACTGTGGGTAAGCAGAGTTGCATTCTATTACTTGTTATGTAGAATAGCAGACTGAAGGCAGGAAAAAGGTATTTTGGCAAAGATTATAGAATAATAAGCAAATTGCTGAGTAGATCTGAGACTAAATCTGTGAGTCCTGTTTTACTTCTCTGCAAGAAAGTAAGGGATTATGGAATAAAAGGTATTGAATTAGCATGTTAAGGATTAGAGATCAGTCTTCTGCTCAAGAATTCATTAGATTTTTACCTTATTAGATAACTTGAAATATTTATCTGTAGAAAGAGGTGCATTAATTTGCTTCTTGTGCATAATGCTTAATGCTTATTTTGGAAAATTTTGAGAGTTTTTGGAGAGAAGAGAAATTGTCTAGCCCTCCATCTTATTGATTATATTTGGATTTTTCTGAGAATTTGATGTTTCATGCTCATGGTTATATAGGGAAATGCTGATGTTGTGGTATTAAGCAACTTGTGGGTCAAAAGAATGTGATTTCTTAAACGCAGCTGTCTAGTTTTTTCTTATTTAATTCTGAAGTCAATTCATGGTTCATCCTTAACATTATACTTTCTACATACTGAATAACTAATTCAATATACTACACATGAAATTACATGTCATAGTCTAGATAGTATAAATTTTTCATTCACTTTTTTTTTCTCATTTTGTATTTGTAGTCCCAGTACATGACACAGAGTCTGGAACATAACAAATGCTAATTAAATGTTTATTTAATTTCAATTATGAATGATTAACTTCTTTTGTTAACTCTTTCACCTTCACAAAAATTATCAGAGTCTTAGAAATGGTACAGTAAGTGTTCTTATTTCAGTGGTTGCCCTGACTCCTCATACATAATTTTTTGTGGTTTCACTCATATCCTCTTGTCAAGTAGTTAGATGGTGTCAAGCAGCTCTGTAAATATAGGTGAAAAATAGCCTGAAATGCTCCTTGTTCCATTCTTGGAAACATGCTCCAAATAAAGCAAAATCTGAGGGTCAGTCATTTGAAGAGATCAATTTCTATTATAACGTTCATAAACAATCTGGAGGAAGGGTCAGTCATTATCATTTCTTAATTAGATACATTATCATTGTGACCTTAGGAAACCTAATTCTATGATGAAAAAAAAGACATTCATCTCTTAGTATTTAGGAGGTCTTCTGAACTTAAGATTAATGGATCTTGTGCTGCCACCTGGCAAGAAATGCCAAACTGATTATAGAAAAATATGTAAGGATGGAGGAATGTTTTATCTGAGAGCAGGTAAAATTATTTCCAATGGAAGTCCTAGACATAATATTCTAAGGTAATGAAGGAGAAGTTGGAGATCATCAAGTCCAATCCACTCTATTTTATAGTGGAAAAAAAAACAGATATAGAGAAGTTAAATAGTTTTCCCAGGGTCACAGAACTAGTAAGAATCTGATGTGGGATTTGAACCAAGTTTTCCTGACTCCAAGTCCAATATTCCATCCAACAGATTATTCTGTTTCTCTTATCTACTATGTCATGATGCTTCTCAGATATTTGATTGTTGTCCAGGAAAATTCCAGTTTAAAAAAAAATTCTGTTGTAATAGTGAGCAATAATGGAAGATATTTTGCTTTGGAAAGGGCAAACTTCAAATACTGTGTCACCGTGGGAGAGTTTTGTTTTTTTGAATTTCAGTTTCTTAATCTGTAAAAATGTGGATGATAAAACTTGTTTACTCAATAAAAGTGTTGTTAAGAAGGTCCTTGCCATCTTTCAAGTGCTAAAGAACTTAAGAATTATTATTCCTATCAATGTGAGATTTACCTACTGTGGTGCTGATTATAACACATCTATACCTTTTTGGCCTATGAACCTCTTGTCCATGTCTTCTTAGAAATTCTCTACAGAAGTTCCACCTAATCATCTGGAAACTTACTTTTCTATATCCTGATATTGTCTAGATACCAATGAAGCATACTGACTAACTATTGATTATCCCTTATTCTTATAAGTTGACCAGTTCAACCTCCTTTTCTAAGTCTCTCTGATTATATCTTTGATTATTTTTTCTTGATTATATTTCTTGATTTGATTATATCTTTATTTTTTTTTGTTGTTTTCCTTATAATTCTTTGTTAGCAACTGTTGCAACCTTTTCATATGTATCATGTGTTTCCCTATAGTCCTTTGGGTGATCTACAACTTTCATTCTCTGGTAACTCTGTATTCTATGACTTGTCCCGGAAGAATAATGATACAAAAACATGGGATTTTGAATCATAGAGAAGTTTGGTGCCATTAAAAACACTACTCAATTCCTCAAAGGCAATATATCTAACTTTCTTTTAAATTCTATGATACCGGGGTAGCTAGGTGGCGCAGTGGATAGAGCACCAGCCCTGAAGTCAGGAGGACCTGAGTTCAAATCTGGTCTCAGACACTTAACATTCCCTAGCTGTGTGACCCTGGGCAAGTCACTTAACCCCAATTGCCTCAGCAAAAAGCAAAAAAAAAATAAATTCTATGATACCTCTTCATCCATACACAGTGCCTCCTTAAGATAACTTTATGAATGAACCAATTAACAATGATCAACAATGACTACCATCCTGTTTTTGCAAAATTTCTATGTCTTTGTGGGTTGAGAATATCCTTGATGTATAAGCAGAATCCAACAGCTTTTCACAAATGATATTCAACTGTGGACTGCATTTTTACCAGCTCACAATTAACTGAAAGATGTAGAGCATATAAGGTTCAAATGAAATAATATTTATGAAGTGCTTAACGTAGTGCCTAGCTGTCTTCCTTCCATTTATTTGTTCTTTTTCCACTGTCCTTAGCATTTACTGATTAATTAAAAAAACATCAATTTTGATAGAAAAAGTGCCCCTTACAAGTATTTTATGACAAGGTATCTCACATTCACATACAATATTCATTCAGGATTTCTTGGAAAATATAAAAATAGAAATAAATATGTTTAATCATCTGTTAATGATAAACATCAAATAAGACATAAAACAGAAAGAAGCATGCTCTTCAAAATATTTGTCACTATTAATCCACTGCAGAATCTAGAGAAAGGAGAAATTTTCCATAGATATTAAGTTATACTTCTGTTTGCAAATGATGTTGTTTTGATTTCACTGAGCTCCAAGACATTATATTGAGTAGGAGAGTGACATGGTTAGTTCTGCACTTAGGAAAAATCATTTGGCAGCATTATGGAGAATGGACCGGGTGGGGAGAGACTGAAGGCAAAGAGATCAGTTAGGAGGCTGTTACAATAATCTAGAAAGGATAATTATCTCTCAAAAATTTACATAATAATGAAAAGCATTCTGGAAGTTGAGGATAGGTTCAAGTGTGCAGAGATTTGAAGCTGGGAGACCAGAATTATTGTGCAGAAAATATATTTTCAAGTGTAAAGCATGACAAAAAGCATGATTTTTAGTTTTACCAGCTGAGTAAATAAGGAAAATTTCCCCCTGAAATGTCATGATTTTGATTCAACTCAGAAAATAAAAATAATATGATTGTGCCCTTAAAAAGAAATAATCTTGAGAGAACTGAATTGTTAGACTGTAGTTGTAGTGTTTTAAAGGAATCAGCAGCTGAAGACTAGCTGGTTAGAGGTGACTGGCTCATAGGTGATACATTGCTAAAATATTTATGTTTTTATATCATTTGTTAAATTATTAAATTATGTGACTAAGAATTTTGAAATCTATTTGTCTATGAATTTGGGGTTTGAGGGTAAGGAAGGAGAAAAAATTTAATAAGAAAAATGTTTTTTTAAATTTTTTTGAACTAATGGGCAAATTCTCTTCCCATTTGGAAATGGAACAAGATCATGACAGACCAATACAATCTCTTTCCATGAGGGATGGGAAGAGAGATTACTCTTTCTCTATCACCCTATGTTAACAAGACACAGAGATAATCATATCTTGATCTTGCCATCATTCACAAGTGTTACAATTCTGTGTTCATAAACTCTGAATTTCTTTATCTGATTTCAAATTTCTATCATTTCACTTTTTGTTATGATTATAACCATTAATCCCCTTCTGTCTCACTAGGATTTTTTTCCTTTTATTTAATTTTTTCCCACAGTTACATGTAAAAACAACCTTTTTTGTTTATATGTGTACTTTTTTTTACATATTTTCTTATGAATCATGCTGAGAGAAAAATCAAAACAGAATGAAAAAAACACAAGAGAAAAAAATAGAAGAAAAAGAAAAAAAGGTAACATAGCATGTACTGATTTACTTTCAATTTCCATAATTCTCTCTCTGGATGTGGATGGAATTTTCCATCCAAAGTTTATTGGGATTGCCTTGGATCACAGAACTGCTGAGAAGAACTAAGTTTGTCATAGTTGATCATCACATGGTCTTGCTGTTGCTGTGTACAATGTTTTTCTGGTTCTCTTGTTTCACTCAGCATAAGTTCATGCAAATCTTCTCAGGCCTTTCTAAAATCAGCTTATTCATCATTTCTTATAGAAAATAATATTCCATTATTTTCATACACTATAACTTATTCGGCCATTTCCCCTTTGATGGACAATTACTCATTTTCCAATTCTTTGCTACCACAAAAATAGTTTTGCACATGTGGGTCTTTTTCCCTCTTTTATGATTTCCTTGGGATACAGACCAGTAGTGGTACTGCTGAATCAAAGGGTATGCACAGTTCTATAGTCCTTTGGGCATAATTCCAAATTGCTCTCTGGAATGATTGAATCATTTCATGACTCCACCAACAATGCATTAGTGTCCCAGTTTACCCATATCCCTTCCAACAGTTATTATTATCTTTTTCTGTTATCTTTGCCAATCTGAGAAGTTTGAGGTGGTATCTCAAAGTATTTTCAAATTGCATTTCTCTAATCAATTGTTATTTAAAGTATTTTTCCATATGACTATAGCTGACATTAATTTCTTCACCTGAAAATTATCTTGTTCATATCTTTTGACTATTTATCAATTGGGCACTGGCTTGTATTCTTATAAATTCTCTGTCTCTCTCTCCATACATTATATACATGTATGTATATATATACATATATATATATGTATATATATACATACATGTATATAATTCTCTATATAGCTTTTATCAGACATGTTGGCTAGAAAATTCCTCCCCCACCCCCACCCTGATTTCTGCTTCCCTTCTAATCTTAGATGAATTGGTTTTGATTAGATCTTGGTTTAATCTTTTTTATTTAATGTAATCAAAATTGTCCATTTTGCATTTCATAATGTTCTCTAGTTCTTCTTTAGCCATAAATTCTTCCCTTCTCCAAATATATGATAGGTAAGCTATATCTTACTCTCCTATTATGCTTATAGTATCACCCTTTATCCCTAAACATGTACCCATTTTGACCTTATGTGGAATGGGGTATGAAATGTAGATCTATGCTGAGTCAGATTTTTGGGCAAAATAGCTCCTAGTTATTGTTTTAATTTCTTCTTCATTGGTGGCAAATTCACCCTTTTCATTTTTGGTGCTGGTAATCTGGTTTTTTTCCTTTCCTTTTTCTAATCAAATTAACTAAAGGTCTATCTATTTTATTGGTTTTCCCCCTAAAACCAACTCTTAGTTTTATCAATTAGTTCAATAGTTTTCTTACTTTTAATTTTATTAATCTCTCCTTTAATGTTCAGAATTTCTAATTATGTCTTTAATTGGAGGTTTTTAATTTGTTCTTTTTCTAGCTTTTTCAGTAGCATTCCCAATTTATTGATCCCTTCTTTCTTCGTTTTACTCTTGTAACTAATTAAAGATATAAAATTTCCCCTAGGAATTGGTTTGGCTGCATTCTGTAGCTTATGTTGTCTCATTATTGTCATTCTCCTGAATGAAATTTTGATTGTTTCTGTTATTTGTTATTTGATCCACTCATTCTTTAGAATTAGATTATTTAATTTCCAATTGGTTTTTAGTCTCTTTCCCTGGCCCTTTATTGAATGCAATTTTTATTTTAAAAGGAACTGTTTTTATTCTGAAAAGGAACCATTTACTATTTCTTCCTTTCTGCATTTGATTGCAAGGTTTTCATCCCTAGATATATGGTCATTTTTTTAAATTGATCATCATATAATCTTGATGTTGCCATGTATTATGATTTCCTAGTTTGCTCATTTCACTTAGCAAAAGTTCATGTAAGTCTCTCTAGGCCTCTCTGAAATCATCCTGCTGATCATTTCTTATAGAACAATAATATTCCATAACATTCATAAGGTATATTCCTTTCAGCCCTATTCTATTTTCTCCACAGGTCTAGCATATCCAAGTTTTCTAAGAATCCATTAACTTCCCTAGTTTCTTTTTTATTTTGTGGTTATATTTATTTAATTCTGAAAGGGGGAGATTGTCCTCCACTAGTATAGTTTTGCCATCTAACTGGCTTATTTTCTTCTCTAAGGATTTGGATGCTGTGCCACATGGTGTAGATACATTTAGTATTGATATTACTTCATTATCTATGGTACCCTCTAACAAGATGTAGTTCCTTCTTTATCTCTTTTAATTAGATATTTTTGCTTTTGATTTATTTGAGATAAGAATTGCTATCCCTGCTTCTATTTTTTCTAATTTTTTTTTTGCTTCAGATGAAGTCTTTTACTCTTCCTCTGTATGTATCTCTTTGTTTCAAATTTTTTTTTTTGTAAACAGCAAATTGTGGGATTATGTTTTTTAATCCATTCTGTTATTCACTTCTGTTTTATGGGAGAGTTCATCCCATTAATATTCACAATTATGATTACCAGCTGTGTATTTCCCTTCATTCCATTTTCTCCCCTTTATCCACTTTTGTTCTCCCTTTTCATTCTGTCACTCCTTAGTAGTGTTTTGTTTCTGGCCCAGCCTGCCCTCAACCTGCCCTCCTTTCTACCATTCCTTCTCTCTTCTCTTACCTCTTTCTTTTAGTGTTTCTGACCTCCCTTCTATCCAGTCCCTTCCTTTTCTTTCCTCTTTCTCCTCCTGCTTCCTTATAAGGTAAGATACATTTGCATAACCAAGTGAATATATTATTCTATTTTTGATCCAAAATTAATGAGACAATGCTCATTCCCTCCCTTCTTTCCTTGTATTTTAATAGGTCTTTTGTGCCTCTTCATGTGACATAAATTGGCTTATTTTATCCTCCCCTTTCTTCTTCTCCCAGTACAATCCTTTTTAATTTCTTCATATCTTTTTCTTTAATATATCACATTAGTGTCAATTCATACCCATACCCTCTGTCTCTGTATGCCCCCTCTAAGTGCTCTAATAAAAATATAGTTCTCAAAAGTTACAAGTATGATTTTCCCATCTAGAGATGTAAATAATTTAACCTTTAAATAATGTGCTTTTTTTTCATTTCCTGTTTATCTTTCTATGCTTCTCTTGAGTTCTGTGTTTGAAGATCAAATTTTCTGTTTAATTCTGGTCTTTTCAATAGAAACTATTGAAAATTCCTTACTTCACTGAAGAGCCATCTTCTCCCCTGGAAGATAATGTTAAGTTTCATTGGGTAATTGATTCTAGGCTATAATCCCAGACCTTTACCTTCTGGAATATGGTATTTCAAGTCCTCAGATCCTTTAATGTAGAAGCTTTCAGATCCTGTGTAATCCTGACTGTGGCTCTTCAGTACTTGAATTGTTTTTGGTTTTGTGTTTTTTTTTTTTTTTCCTGGCAGTATTTTTTTTTTACTTGAGATTATATTTCTGGAGTTTTGCAATGTTTCTTGGGGTTTTCTTTGTATGATCTCTTTCTGGGGGTGATTGATGGATTCTTTCAATGACTATTTTGCCCTCTGACTCTAATATATCAAGGCTGTTTTCCTTGATGATCTCTTGAAGAATGCTATCCAAGATCTTTTTTTTTGTTCTGGTCTTCAGATAAACCAATAATTATAAAATTGCCTCTCTTGGATCTGTTTTCCAGGTCAGCTGTTTTTCCAATAAGTTGCCTTGCATTTTCTTTCATTTTTTTAGTTTGTTTGACTTATTCTAGATGCCTCATAAAATTATTAAATTTCATTCTTCTGGTTCTAGTTTTTAATGTATGATTTTCTTCAGTTAGCTTTTGTATCTCTTTTTCCATTTGATTAAATTCACTTTGAATTGTTTTCTTCAGTGTATTTTTTTTTTTGTATTTGGCCAATTGTGTTTTTTAAGGGATTGATTTATTTGGTGGATTTTTTTTGGCATTTGACCAACTATTTTTTAAGGAATTGTTTTCCTTTTCCAAAATGTTGGTTCTCTTTTGCATCTCTCTCATTTCTTTTCCCAATATTTCTTATATCTCTCTTATTTGACTTTTAAAAATTTTATGAGTGCTCCCAATAAGCCTCTTTGGGCTTGAGATCAATTCATATAACCATTTGGGATTTTTTTCATCTGTGTTGGTGTTTTGGTCTTCCCTTTTTCATTTCTGTTTCTTGCTCATTTTCTTTTTTTTTCCCTAATTTTTTTTTGACTTTTAAGGTTGAGCTCTGCTCCTGGGGCACAAAAGTGCTGTCTCAAGCTTTTTGTGCAGCTTCAAGTCTTGGCTTTGAGCACAGGGGTCCCTTGTTGTCTTGCTCATAGCAGCAAAGTAGCCCTACCTGATCACTCCAAGAAATAACCTGATTTCTCCAGGCTGGCAATTTGCCTTCTGTGCTGGGACTGGAGACTGCTCCAAGAGTCTGCTTTTCTACTGAGCTAGGACTGAGGGTCTCAGTTGCTGATCTGCTATGATTAAGACCCTCTCACTGGCTTTCCTGGACACTGTCTGAGCTGGAATGAAAACTAAATTGGGCTGAAAACTATTTTCTTTTCTTTTCTTTTCTTTTAAATAATAGCTTTTTTATTTTCAAAACACTTGCAAAGATAGTTTTCAACATTCACTCTTGCAAAACTTGGTGTTCTGAAATTTTCTCTCACCTTTCTACTCACCTATTCTCCCCTAGACAGCAAATAATCCAATATAGGTTAAATGCATAATTCTTCTAAACATATTTCCACATTTATCATGCTGTACAAGAAAAATCTACTGAAAAAGGGGAAAAGTGAGAAAGAAAAGGAAAAAAAAGCAAGGAAACAACAACAAAAAAACGTGAAAATACTGTTGTGATCCACATTCAATTCACCTAATCCTGTTTCTGGATGCAGATGACCTCTATCACAAGTCTATTGAAATTGGCCTGAATCATCTTTTTTTTTTTTAAATTTTATTTTATTTGCAAAACATATATATGGGTAATTCTTCAACATTAACCCTTACATAGCTTTCTGTTACAGATTTTTTCCCCCAACTCCCTACCTCTGCCCTAGATGTCAGGATATCCACTACATGTTAATTATGTTAAAATACCTGGCAAATCGAATATATGTATACATATTTCCAAACTTATCATTGTTGTGCAAGAAAAATCTTATCTACCCAAAAGACATATCAGATAAAGGAAATACAATGTAAGCAAACATAAATCAAGAGTATGAGCATGTTATGTTGTGGTCCACATTTCACATCTCTCTCTCTCTGGGTGTATATGGCTTTCTTCAGTGAACAATTGGAAGTTGTTTGAAACATTTCATTGTTGAAGAGAGCCATGTCCATTAGAATTGATCGTCATATAGTACTGTTGTTGCCGTGTATAAAGATCTCCTGGTTCTGCTCATTTCACTCAGCATCAGTTCATGTAAGTCTCTCCAGGCCTCTCTGAAATCGTCCTGCTGGTCATTCCTTACAGAGCAATAATATTCCATAATATTCATATACCATAATTTATTCAGCCATTCTCCAATTGAAGGGCATCTATTCAGTTTCCAGTTTCTAGCCACTAAAAAAAAGGGCTGCCACAAACATTCTTGCACATGTGGGGCCCTTTCCTTCCTTTATGATTTCTTTGGGATATAAGCCCAATAGAAATGCTGCTGGGTCAAAGGGTATGCATAGTTTGATAACTTTTTGAGCATAGTTCCAAATTGCTCTCCAGAATGGTTGGATCCATTCACAGCTCCACCAACAATGCATCAGTGTCCCAGCCTTCCCACATCCCCTCCAACACCTGTCATTATCCTTTCCTGTCATTTTAGCTAATCTGACAGGTGTGTAGTGGTATCTCAGAGTTGTCTTAATTTGCATTTCTCTAATCAATAGTGATTTGGAGCACCTTTTCATGTGACTAGAAATAGTTTTAATTTCATCCTCTGAAAACTGTCTGTTCATATCCTTTGACCATTTATTAATTGGAGAATTGCTTGAATTCTTATAAATATGAGACAATTCTCTATATATTTTAGAGATGAGACCTTTATCAGAACCCTTAAATGTAAAGATGATTTCCCAATTTATTGCTTCCCTCCTAATCTTGACTGCATTGGTTTTGTTTGTACAAAAACTTTTTATCTTAATATAGTCAAAGTTATCTATCTGGTTTTCAATTAGGAGATCCAGTTCTTCTTTGGACATAAATTTATTCCATCTCCATAGGTCTGAGAGGTAAACTATATTATGTTCCTCTAATTTACTTATAGTATCACTCTTTATATCCAAATCATGAACCCATTTAGATCTTATCTTGGTATGTGGTGTTAGATGTGGGTCAAGCCCTAATTTCTTCCACACTAGTTTCCAATTTTCTCAGCAGTTTTTGTTAAATAGTGAATACTTATCCCAGAAGCTGGGGTCTTTGGGTTTATCAAAGACTAAATTGCTATAGTTATTGCCTAGTTTGTCTTGTGATTCTATCCTATTCCACTGATTGACTACTGTATTTCTTAGCCAGTACCAAATGGTTTTGATGACCGCTGCTTTGTAATATAGTTTTAGATCTGGTACAGCAAGTCCACCATCATCAGCCTTTTTTTTCATTAATTCTCTTGAAACTCTTGACCTTTTGTTCTTCCAAATGAATTTTGCTACTATTTTTTCTAGATCTGTAAGATAATTTCTTGGGAGTTTGATTGGTATGGCACTAAATAAGTAAATTAGTTTGGGTAGTATTGTCATTTTTATTATATTCGCTTGGCCTACCCATGAACATTTTAAATTTTTCCAATTGATTAGGTCTGATTTTATTTGTGTGGAAAGTGTTTTGTAGTTTAGTTCATATAGTTCCTGACTTTCCCTTGGCAGATAAATTCCCAAATATTTTATACTATCAACAGTTATTTTGAATGGAATTTCTTTTTGTATCTCTTGCTGCTGAACTTTATTGGTAATACATAAA
>JAJPUD010009134.1:0-21697 GCA_023553655.1 Myrmecobius fasciatus | reverse complement strand
TATCTATTTTGTTGTTTTTTTTCATAAAACCAACTCTTAGTTTTATTTATTAATTCTCTCTTTAATTTTCAGAATTTCCAATTTGGTATTTAATTGAGGGTTTTTAATTTGGTCTTTTTCTAGCTTTTTTAATTGTAAGCCCAGTTCATTGATCTTCTCTTTTTCTGTTTTATGTAAGTAAGCATCTAGAGATATAAAATAACCCCTTATAACTGATTTAGCCGTGTCCCACAAATTTTTGTATATTGTCTCATTATTGTCATTCTCCTGGATGAAATTATTGATTGTGTCTATAATTTGCTCTTTCACCCATTCATTCTTCTGAATCATCTTATTGTTAAAAACTGTCAAGTCTGTCATAGTTGATCATCACATGGTCTTATTGTTGCTGTGTATAATGTTATCTTGGTTCTACTCACTTCATTTAGCATCAGTTCATGCAAGTCTCTCCAGGCCTCTCTGAAATTATCCAGCTGATCATTTCTTATAGAACAATAATATTCCATTACATTCAAATACCATAACTTATTCAGCCATTCCCCAACTGATGGGCATCCATTCAGTTTCTAGTTTCTTGACACTACAAAATGGCTGCCCCAAATGTTTTTGCACATGAGTCCTTTTCCCTTTTTTATGATATCTTTGGGATACACAGCTGGATTAAAGGGTATGCACAGTTTGATAGCCCTTTAGGGTTTTCAGAACTCAAATTGCTCTCTTAAATGATTGGATCAGCTGAATATTCTTTTCACTCCACTTAGACTGCCCTTTCTTGAAATCCTTTTAATCTATCTTGAGCTGGCTAGTGGTTTTATTCCGTTAGATTCCATTCAGTGTTTCATGTTTGGTTTCATGTGATTTTGAGGGAAACTGGAAAAGCTGGAGTAGCTTCCTGCCTTCACTCCACCATCTTGACTCCATCCTTAAAATTCTGCTCACTAGGACCCTTATCTCTTGACAACTCACTTCTTTCACAGGACATTATCTCTGCATATCCTGATCAGACTTTCTTCTTTTCCCTATCTCTATACTTCAGTGAGTGAATTCAACTCTACATTATCTTCTTTGTTGACATCTTTTATCCTGTTGCCCATTTTATCTTGCCAAATCTTATCTCCATCATCACTCCTATTTACAAGTTGTTGAGCAGTGATAAAATCATGAAAGCCATGAAACAGTTCTGATTCAGTGGATATAATATTAGACTTGAAATCAGGAAGATATGAGTCCAAATCTAACTTCAGATACTTACTAGTTCTCTGACTGTAGGCAAATAACCAAAACTCTCCCAGTTTCATTTTCTCCACTTGTAAAACCGAAGTGTAGATATAAGACTTCTACCTTGCAGGGCTTTTTATGAAGATCAAATCAAATAACATATATAAACCATTTTATGAATCTTTTCTTTTTAATTAAAGCTTCTTATTTATACAACATATGTGATTTTTCTACATTGACTTTTGCAAAAAATTTTTTTGTCTCAAATTTTTCCCCTCCTTTCCCCCACCACCACCCCTAGATGACAGGTAGTATAAATGTTAAATATGGTAAATTATATGACAAATCCAATATATGTATACATATCTATACAGTTATCTTATTGCACAAGAAAAATCAGATCTAGAAAGAGAAAAAAAATCACCTAAGAAGGAAAACAAAATGCAAGCAAATATTCACAGAAAGCATTAAAATGCTGTGTTGTGGTCCACACTCAGTTCCCACAGGCCTCTCTCTGGATGTATATGACTTTCTTCATCATTGAACAATAGGAACTGGTTTGAATCACATCATTGTTGAAGAGAACCATGTCCATCAGAATTGATCATTGTATAGTCTAGATGCTATGTATAATGATCTCCTGGTTCTGCTCATTTCACTTTGCATCAGTTCATGTAGGTCTCTCCAGTCTTTTCTGAAATCATCCTGTTGGTCAAGTAAAACTGAAGGAGAGGCAATAAGCCATGAACTAAACATACTCACACAGGTAGAGAGAGACAGAGAGAGACATGCAGATTC
Organism: Myrmecobius fasciatus; assembly: GCA_023553655.1. Taxonomy (NCBI): domain Eukaryota; kingdom Metazoa; phylum Chordata; class Mammalia; order Dasyuromorphia; family Myrmecobiidae; genus Myrmecobius; species Myrmecobius fasciatus. The sequence goes on along the minus strand of JAJPUD010009134.1, from coordinate 19,681 downwards.
ACAGAAACAGAGTCAGAGATAGAGACAGAGAGAAATACACACACACACACACACACAAAGACAACAGACAAATGACACAAAGAGAAACACACACTCACACACACAGGCAAAAACTCAAAGAGAAACAGACAAATACCGAGAGAGTCAAAGGCAGAGAAATATTTTATTACTATTGACACCTTTCTTGGCTTAATAGGGGTTTGGAACTATATAAGAAAATAAAATTTTATTGCTTTATATTTTTATAGCTTCCCAAAAGCAAGTACCAATCCTAGAAAAAGCAAACATTCTGATAACAGGAATGTGATGAGTGAATTGAATTTCAGAGTAGTCTGAAGGGATTGGCTCAGGCTCTTTCCCATTAGTACTTCCTTCAATATATTTTGAAAGGAAAACCTTTCTCCTACAAGAAATGGAGTTAAGAAATGCCTAGACCAAGGGTTATACCTAAGTGGAAGTCAGAAGGAAGAATTGGGGAAGAGTGGTGCTACATTTATGAGGGTATAACCATTCCTTTGCTTTCCAACCAAGCACTTTCCACCACATTATAGAATTGCTGGATATCTATCTCACTTAACTTATTAATATTCTACGATTGCCAAGTTTGTTATTTATTTGGATGGATTTCCTTCTCTCATCGTGTTTCATCTTTCATTTAAATTAGTGAGTTTTTTCCAAGTGTGAAAACCCTGTATTCTCAGCCATCCTTGCTCCTGTTGAGTGATTAATTAATGTAGAACTCCAATCATATTACTCTCCTACTACAAAACCATGAGTGGCTAAATCCCTATGCTTACAGGATAAAGTGCAAATTTCCTAGTCTGGCAGTAAGTTCTTCCATGATCTGGCTCCAATTTCCTTTTCCTTACATTTCACATTGCTCTCTCTTACAGTTCTATGCTCTAGACAAATTCATCCTTCTCTATCTTGTCTTTTTAAGTCTTTGCTCATTTCATTTCCCAAGCCAGGAAAAGCCTTTTCTCCTAATTCTAACCCTGACTCCTAATTTCAAATATAAAAATTCTTCCCCGACCCAAAATATGACTCAAATCTCACTTTTCTATGAAGTCTTATTTATCCTCCTCTTTCCCTTCTTTTCCTGTTAGTAGTAATTTACACTTCCATTCTTTTCTACAATCTATGTGGTCTTCTTTGTATTTCTGTTCTAATTCATATAATGAGTATTTGAATATATGTTATTCCCACAACAGACATAAACCCTTAGAGGTCACTTTGTCTTCTTTGTACATTTCATAGATTTGAGCATTGGGCTTTACATAAAGTCAGTATTTAATACACATTTGTTTAATTTAATATCCATTGAGACTCATGTAGCCTCAGGAATAAGATGAGAGCTGGCTTCTAGAATGTTGGACCTGAGGGTTGTCACTGAACCACTTGGGCTCACAAAGGATATGTCAAAATATGAGTTCATTTAAAATCTCAGTGGCAGGATTTCCTGGGCTTTGATTGGCCACTCCAGATGGTGGAAGGTTATGTTTCATGACTCAGGCCCATTTCTTTAGAGTTAAATATAAGATCTTCTCTTATAAATTAAAGTATGCATTTCCTTTGGTGTGATGTAATGAAATGTGGCATTTCTCTTTAAAAATAGAACAGCAAAGTTTTGTCTAGGCTGCCTTGTAGGCAAGCTCACAAGTTTGTCTTGCCAGAATTTTCTATAATATTTGTTTTCAGTTGCCAATGGACAGCTCCCTGCCCCCAATCCTTTAGCTCAGCTTTCTCGCATCCTGCTTTGATTAGGAATACTTTTTTCCCTACCAAGGAGTTTTATTTTACCAGAAGACACAAGAGAATATATTTTCTGTCAGTATCTAAACCAATCACTCTTGCTCCATTTCTGTTGCTACCAACCAGCAGTATTTTTTCACTTCTTATCAGATGATGTTAAAGTTAGTTGCCTCATTGACAACCCAAGTCACCACAACCCTCTTAAAGGTGCTCAATCAATCATAGACTTTAAAGTAAGTGCAAAAATTCCTTCATAGTGGGTGACAATGTACAAGAATTCTGTTTGGATAGACTGAAAGAACTTGGTCGTGACTCAGGGTTCATCTATAAGATATGAAGCTAGTTAGAACCAGTTATTTCAGAATTTGGAGAATATGATATTAGAGCTATAAAATTGGATGGTAATAATGCCTACTGAATAGAACTGACTGGATGAACTATTCTCAGAATCTATGAGACTAGGCTTAAGTCACGTGATCCATATTCCCAGAGGTCTGCAGAGCTGGAAGATCAGGTCTTGGGCCTTGGTTGCAGGAAGTCACATGATCTCAAGGCCTAGAAGTCTCTAAAGGCCAAGATCCTAGGTCAGTGACAGGAAGTGATAGGAAGTGATGTGACCCACAGGAAGCAGATAACATTGGTGACCATTGGTCAATGGTGGTTATTTCCTTTTAGTCTATCCAATGGAAAGGCTTGGGTCTTTTGCTATTTAACCAGCTTTATTGCTTTGGGCTTGTCAGGTTGAGCACATGTTGGGACCTGAGATGCCTCTCAGGTGTGCTGGACCTCTCCCTGCAGGGACTAAACAAATGCTTTCTCTTTGTACCTGAAGATGTTCTGATTAATTAATTGGGGGAAGGGGGTCTAGCACCTGTCCCACACACTACCTCCCAGGATTTTTGTGAGGATCAAGTGAGTTAATATTTGTAAAGTTTTTTGCAAACATTAAAGAGTTTTAACAATGCTAGCTATTATTATTATTAGACTTCAAGCAAAGGAGACTTATATACTCTCCTTGTTTGGGTTCATTTCCTCCTGGACTTTACTGACTTCTTTCTGAAACTACTTTTAAAAAGCTGGCTGACTAAAATGATTCTCAGTTGGAGGAAAGCACATCTATGAGGGTTTAATGGCATTAGAAAAGATGTAACCTTGTTCTGAGAACCAACTCTTTAGTGACAGTGCAAGTTGGCAGCCTTGGAGTTTATTTGAGTTATGCTAAGGAGAGTACAAGGGAAACAGAAAGAAGGGGAGAACACAAACACCTCAGGGACGTTCATTCAGTTCAAAGACTTGTTTTGAACATTGATAAAATTTCTTACGTTTTTGAAGCACTTTGAAATCTGTGAAACCTTTTAAAAATGTTTCCTGTGTTGAACCTAAGAAAAAGTGTGTAAGTCCGCAGAAATTTTATAGTCACAAAGAATACAATTTTATATGATCTTGAAGATAACACGACCAGTTGTAGTGTAAATCTCCAAGTTTTAATTATCATATGGATTTGAATATAGTTTGGGGTTGTGGTCCCCAACAGGTAAAATACTTGCTTTATCCAAAACATCCTACAGTCCCACTTTCTCTTCCAAGACATTCATAATCACAAAGTCTTCTTGTTAATTACCCTAGCTCTGTCCTATCTAGTCCCAGAAATTAATTTATATTAAATTTAATTAATATTTACTAAATGCTGACTGTATACTCAAAATGGCCTAGTCACTGTACTCAAGTAAATTCAACAAGTATTTATTAAGTACTTGTATTTAATAAATAATGCTGTAAGATTAATGCAAGTGTGCCAAACATTCTATTAAGTGCTGATACAAAGAAAAGCAAAAAATATTCTCTGCTTACAAGAAGCTTACAATCCAATGGGGAAATAATAGTATAGGAAAGACTTGCTCAGACAGGTGAAAAAACTTGTTTCTTTGCTCTTATAGCTTACATTCCAAGAAACCTTTATTATGTTAGTCCTCAGCTCAGGTGGAAACAATCGGACATGTTCCATTATTAATACTGGGAATAATAGGCCATTTTCTAGTTAAAAATGAGTCATATTTTCTGGTAGACTGACTAAGGTATAATGATTAATTGAACATCTTGCCACTTTAAATGGGTTGTAGTGACTTGGGTTGTCAATGAGGCAACTAATTTGTAACATCATCTGATAAGAAGTGAAAAAATACTTCTGATTGACAGCAGCAGAAATGTTGCAAGATTAATTAGTTTAGATGCTGGCAGAAAGAACATATCTTACTTAGAATATAAACTTCTTGAGGGCAAGTATAATTTCATTCTTGTTTTTCTATATTTAGCAGCCAAGATAGGAAACAAACATATATAAAATGCCTACTCTCAGCTAGGCACTGTGCTAAGTGATTTACAGATATGTCATTTGAATCTATATATAGGTACTATAATAATTCTCTTTGTATCCCCAGTACTTAGCACAGTGCCTGGCATATAGTAAGTGCTTAATAAATGTTAATTGATTTACTCAATGATTTCTAATTCAAGAACTTATTAATTTGTATTGGAGCCAAGTCCTTGCTTCTAGACCAGTCTTGCTACTATACCATGCACCTGTCTGCCTTGGCTGAAAGTCTGTGCCAGACTTAACTCCATAGGAGCTCTGTATATTTCCATCTCCTTCCCCAGTGATTTTCTTTGAGTCTGGTAAGTAGGCCAAGAATCATTCCAACTCTTTCTGACTTTGAAATAACTTTTACACTGAGATTCTCAGGTGTACCTTCTTGGAACTCTACTCTCTGCCTTTCTAGCTTGTACCTTCAGCTTGTAGCCAGTAAATGCAAAGTTCATTATTAAACTAGAAACTGGACTATTATCCCCAATACTAATGATGAAACATGTTAGCTTCCTTCCTCCTGGACTGAGGACTGACATAGTAAAGACTTCTTGGGTTGTAAGCTGTCAGAGTGAAGAATCAAAATGTTTCACCTGTGTAAGCAAGTCTTTTCTATGCTATCCATAGAGACAGTAGATTTACATTTCAGATGCTGTGGCTAAAAGCAGCTACCTTTGCACAGTGTAGTCATTCTTTTTTTTCTTTCTCTTTTCCAAGTGAGATTTGAGAATTGAAACTATTATCTGAGCACTGCTATCTAGAATATGTGTAGCTGTGACCTTGGACAAGATACATTCTCTCTCTGATTGCAGTTTCCTCTTCTGAAGAAGAGTGGCATGGGGAATGGGATTTTGACTAGATCATTTCTAAAATTCCTTCCTGGATAGGATTAAATCCTTTCCAAGTCCTGGACAGTCACTCTTTTTTTAAAGTATACATATTTATACAGTTATCTTGCTGTACAAGAAAAATCGGCTCAAGAAGGAAAAAAAAACTGAGAAAGAAAACAAAATGCAAGCAAAAATCAACAGAAAGCATGAAAAAGCTATTTTGTGGTCCACATTCAGATCCAACAGGCCTCTCCCTGGTTGTATATGGCTTTCTTTATCACTGAATAATTGGAACTGGTTTGAAACATTTCATTGTTGAAGAGAGCCATGTCCATCAGCATTGTTCATCATATAATCTTCTTGTTGCCTATATAATGATCTCCTGGTTCTGCTTATTTCACTTAGCATTAGTTCATGCAAGTTTCTCCAGGCCTTTCTGAAATCATCCTGCTGGTCGTTTCTTACAGAAGAATAATATTCCATTCATATACCATAATTTATTCAGCCATTCTCCAATTGATGGGCATCCTTTCAGTTTCCAGTTTCTAGCCACTACAAAAAGGGCTGCCACAAACATTCTTGCACATGTGGATCCCTTTCCCTCCTTTAAGATCTCTTTGGGATATAAGCCCAATAGAAACACTGCTGGGTCAAAAGGTATGCGCAGTTTGATAACTTTTTGAGCATAGCTCCAAATTGCTCTCCACAATGGTTGGATCCATTCATAGTTCCACCAACAATGTATCAGTGTCCCAGTTTTCCCACATCCCCTCCAGCATTCGTCATTATATTTTCCTTTCATCTTAACCAATTTGACAGATGTGTAGTTGTCTCATAGTTGTCTTAATTTGCATTTCTCTGATCAATAGTGATTTAGAGCACCTTTTCATATGACTAGAAATAGTTTAAATTTCTTCATCTAAAAATTGTCTGTTCATATCTTTTGACCATTGGAGAGTGGCTTGAATTCTTATAAATTTGAGTCAATTCTCTATATATTTTAGAAATGAGGCCTTTATCAGAACCCTTAAATGTAAAAATAACTTCCCAATTTATTGCTTCCCTCCTAATCTTGTCTGCATTAGTTTTGTTTGTACGAAAACTTTTCAACTTAATATAATCAAAATTATCTATCTGGTGCTCAATTATGAGTTCCAGTTCTTCTTTGGACACAAATTCCTTCCTTCTCCACAGATCTGATAGGTAAACTATACTCTGTTCTTCTAATTTGCTTATAATATCACTCTTTATGTCTAAATCATGAACCCATTTAGATTTTAGATTGGTATGTGGTGTTAGGTGTGGGTCAAACCCTAATTTCTTCCATACTAGTTTCCAATTTTCCCAGCAGTTTTTGTCAAATTGTGAGTTCTTATCCCCAAAGCTGGGGTCTTTGGGTTTGTCAAACACTAGATTGCTATAGTTATTGCCTATTTTGCTGGACAGTAATTTGATACAAAAAAAGTAGAGTAAAATTCACCATTGGAACAATGTCAAATTTCAGTTTCTCTGTGAAAACAATCTGAGTTTTCTCTGAGAAATTTTATTTTGGGGCAGCTAGATGGTGCTAAATAGAGTACTGAATTTAGAAGCATGTGAGTTCAAACAACACTTCTAGCTGTGTGACCTGGGCAAGTCACTTAATCCCCAAATGCCTCAAAAAAAGAAATTATATTTTAAAATATATATTTTTTCAATCATATGTAAAGACAAGACATTAAGCAATTTGATAATAGATTGCATATGTATAATCATGTAAAACAGAGGATTTCTATTTCTTTTCTTGAATTATGCCTAGAACTTTATTTTAATCTTTCATGCACTTAGCATGTTTTTTTCTATATTAGAATTATCTAAATGTGTAAATATCCTTCCCCTTATGTCCAACACACTCTTGCCTCCAAAGAAATGTGAAAGCAGGATTTGTGATATCTTAATCCTCTCCTCTCAGTTTAGCCTAGCATATTCATTATCCTGAGCATAGAATGCACTCAATAAGCATTGTTTTGAATTTGTCCTTGATCTTCTGTATTTTAGCACTTCTCCTTGAGTCTCCCATCCAGGTTTTCTATATTTGCCTTCAGCTCAGACCTTGATTCTTGCTTTCTTTAACCCAATTGAATAATCAAATTGAGTGTCTCCAATGTTCCAGATCTAATGTTCTACTGAGGGTACAAAACTAAAAGGATAAATCCGGCACAGTACTTCTTCACAAGGAGCTTATATAATTACAGGGGCTAAATAACATATACAAAAATAACTATTGTATAAAGATATTGATCGAAAATTCCTTATCAAGTTCTCTCACCTTCATTCAAACCAATTTTCAGAAATCACAATATAATAGGCAAGTAAAAGAAACAATGAGCATTTAAGGTTTTAAAGAAAACGTGAAGACGTGTTTGAATTTATATTTCAAGTCATGAAAGAAGGAAAAAAGAAAAGATTGATTAAAGACTTATGTGTAAAGCACTGTATCAAATACTGGTGATACAAACACGAGCAAAAAGAAAGACAGTTTCTGCCTTTATTCTAATGGGGAAAGACAACATATAAAAGAGAGCTGAAAATCAGGGAAAGTATGTGATTAAAGTATACAGTATAGGGCATGGTTGTGAAATCCAGGAAGTCTGGAATAGGGCATGAATGGAAATGAAACATGTAAGCCTGGACTCTGCCCCAAAATGACAGCCCTAGGAGGAACTCATCAATGGAAAAAGAAGGCATATATTGCAAAGAATAAGCAGGCCACAGGGATAGTAAGCTGTTGAGGATGCCCTGGGCAGTTAGAGAAATTTCTGGATTAACCAGAAATAAAAGATGTATGGTTCTCAAATCTAGAAAGGCAGTTATTATTTAGGAGTAAATTTTAATGGAATTATAAGGTGGCTAGCCATTGCTTAGTAGAAGAATCAGCCACACCTCAGTGGAATTTAAAAATCAATAGCCACTCTAAGAAATCCATCATGGGAATGATTTGTTGAAAAGAAGGCCAGTATTACTAGGTCTGTTTCCCAAAGAGATCATAAAATGGGAAACTGACTCATATACAAAATTACTTATAGCAGCTCTCTTTGTGATGGCAAAGAATTGAAAATCGAGGGGGATGCCTATCAACTGGAAAATTGCTGAACAAATTGTAGCATATGAATGTAGTGGAATATTATTGTTCTATAAGAAATGATGAGCAAGTGGATTTCAGACTTACATGAGCTGATGCTGAGTGAAATGAGAAGAACCAAGAGACCATTATATACAGTAACAGTAGCATTGAAAGATGATTAACTTTGATAGACTTAGCTCTTCTCAGCAATACAATGATCTAAGACAATTTCAAAAGATTCATGATAGAAAATGCTATTCACATTCAGAAAAAGAACTGTGCAGTCTGAATGCAGATTGAAGCATACTATTTTCACTTTTTTCTGTCTATTCTTTCTTGTGATTTCTCCCTTTTGTTTTGATTATTTTTTCACAAAATGAGTACTGTAGAAACATGTTTAAATGCACATGTATAAATATATCAGATCACTTGCTGTCTTTGGGGGGCAGAAGAGAGGAAAAGGAGAAAAATGGAAATCAAAATCTCATAAAAGTAAATGTTTAAAACTTAAAAAAAAACCAAAGTCATATCTAAACAACAACAACAGAAAGTCAGTCATGGAGCAAGAACCTAAGTCTCCAGCATTTTGTTTTTTGACTTTTTCTTTGTGACTTTCTAAAAATATAGTGATAGGAAAACCTTGAAGAAGAGCAACTTGCCCAGCAGGAGATATATCACCCAGCAGAGAGCAAGCTCAAAGAACAACTCAGCCCTGATAATTGAGAGTTAACCTGTGAAGAGAAGCAAAACAAGAGAACACTGATATAGAGATCAGCAATAATAGTTCAGGTAAATGGAAGGAAGTTGGAAAAGGTGGAGAAAAGAATCACGCTAGGGAAGTCAGGATGACCCCCCCCACAAATGGATCTAAAACTAGCCAGAGCTCTGCAAACAAGGTTTACAATCACTAGGAAATGGGAACTAGAAGTCAGATCCAGGAACTGAGATTAAAATTTGTTCTTAAAACCAGCTACCCAATTTAGATTGGCAGTGGCAATGGCATCCCAGACTATAGGCAGTATGTGAGCAAAGATAACTCGATCCATCAATGTACACTAGAGGAGAGCAGCCTGCTCCCCAAATTCCAATCTAAGAATTCAGGCTAAAAATGTGAATAAACAAAAATAATACAAAATATAACTGAAGAAATACTCTGGGATAAGAGAAGCCCAAGAAACCTAACTCCATGACAGTTACAGGAAAAGCCTCAGAGGAGTGGAAAGAGGATTTTGATACAAGCACAGAAAGTGCCAAAAAATATCAGGAGATAAAAAATGAAATTGTGAATGAAACAAAAATTCAGAAGGAAAAAGTGGAAAGGATAATACATAGCTTAGAAAAAATTGAAGAAAACTTTAAACAAGTAGTTGGATAACTGCAGAATAGAGTAAATAGAACTCAGTTTTACCAAAAGACAACAAGAAATATTAAAACAAAGTGAAAATACTGAAAGTCAACCACAACAGATGTGTATGTCTATTACCAAAACCAACTAATCTGAAAAATAGATCAGAGAAAGATAACTGAAGAATGATCAGATTCCCAAAAATTATGACTAAAAATATTTGTGCAATATACTTCAAGAAATCTTAAAAGAAAATTGCTCAGATTTATTAGAACTAGGTGACAAAAGGAAAATGAGAGTCTACCTATTACATATTGTAACCTGAGAATAATAAGGGACATAATTGCCAAAGTCCAGAGCTTCTAAGTTAAAAAAAATACTGCAAAAAAAAACAGAAAGAAGGAGAGTATCAAGGAATCACAGTCAAGATCACATGAAATTTAATTGCAACTAATTTAAAAGAGATAACATTTTGTTATTCAATATTCCAAAAAGCACAAGAGAAAAATCTTACAAACAAGAATAATTTCCCCCCCAAAACTGAATATAATGCTAGGCAAAGATGAGAAGGTAGGGAAACTGACCTTTAATAAAATAGAGAACTTTCAATCAATCCAGATGAAAAAATAGAGCTGAGTAAAAACTGTGAAATGCAAATACAAAAGTTGAGGGAAACATAGAAAAGTAAGTATATTTAAGCAATTAGAAAAAGGGACTAGAACACAATATTGCATTTGCGTTCTAATGGGGGGGGAAGAATAGAACATTATCACTTACAAATTATAAAGTCTTTGGAGTTCACAGAGGGAATTAAATAAAACAAACCCAGGTCCCCTATTGTCCTCATTTTGTTGATTTTAAAATAGGTAAGAAAAGAGAGGAGAAAAGAAATATACAAGGGAGAGATGAAGAAGGGATGGAACTATTTCACATAAATGAGATATGTAAGAAAAAATGTATCCTATCATGGAGGTAGGAGTAGTGGGAGTAAATATTTTATGTTCTCACTCTTATCTGAACAAGATAAAGAAGAGTTGAACCCAAATACATGGTTTTGGTATAGAAATGCATTAAATTCAGCAAAGAAATAATCAGAGAGAGAAAAAGCAAAAGGTATTGAAGAGGAGTAGACTTTGGAGGGAAAGATTTGGTTTTAAATGAAGCAAACATCAATTTTAGGAGGCAGATAGTATATGGAAGAATAAAATAAGTGAAAGTGTGGATAAGAATAAGTCACTGGGGACTGAAAGAGAGGAGAGTCAAAGGAATAAGAACACACCACTGAAATTATAGACTAATTATAGATAATTGATTCCATTTTTCCTTTTATTTTCCTCCTTATGTGCTTTTTCTTTATTATATGACAGGCACTGTACTAAGCAATGAGAATACAAAGAAAAAGTTAAAAAGTACCTACCTTCAAGGAGATTTCATTCTAATAGGGGAGATAAAATTAGTATAAACAAGATTAATGCAGAGTTTATGTGGAGGGTAAACATAAAGATCTTTTGGAGGAATTGGTCCTTGAGCTATCTTGTATTTTTTACCATTAGATATTCATTCCTTTTATTTAAATTTTAAAAAATATAGCTTTTTATTTTCAAGATATATGCAAAGATGGTTTTCAACATTCACCCTTGCAAAACCTTGTGTTCCAATTTTTTCTCTCTTCCTTCCCCCTATCCCTCCTCTAGAAAGCAAGTAGTGCAATACATGTTAAACAAGTGCAATTCTTCTATACATATTTCCATAATTATCATGCTGAATAGGACAAATCATATCAAAAAGAAAAAAAAAGAAAGAAACCAAAAAGCAAGCAAACAACAACAAGAAAAGTTAAAATACTATGTTGTGATCCATATTCAATCCCCACAGTCCTCTTTTTGGATGCAGATGTATTTCTCCATCACAAGTCTTTGGAATTGGCCAGAATCACTCCTTTCTTGAAAAGAAACAGGTCCATCAGAATTGATCATCACATAATCTTGTTGTTGTGTATAATGTTTTCTTGGTTCTACTCACTTCACTTAGCATCAGTTCATGCAAATCTCTCCAGACCTCTCTGAAATCATCCTGCTGATCATTTCTTATAGGACAATAGAATTCCATAACATTCATATATCATAACTTATCCAACTGGTTGGGAATTTACTCAGTTTTCAATTCTTTACCACTATAAAAAAGGACTGCTATAAACATTTTTGTACATGTGGGTCCTTTCCCCTTTTTTAGGATCTCTTTGGGATACAAACCCAGTAGAGACACTGCTGAGTTTCTAGTTTGATAGCCATTTGAACATAATTCCAAATTGTTCTCCAGAATGGTTGAATCAGTTTACAACTCCACTAACAATGTATTAGTGTCCCAGTTTTCCCATATCCCCTCCAACATTTATCACAATCTTTTCTTGTAGTTTTAGCCAATCTGAGAGGTATGTAATGGTACTTCAAAGTTTTCTTAATTTATATTTCTCTGATCAATAGTGATTTAAAGCATTTTCCCATATGATTAGAAATGGTTTTAATTTCTTTATCTGAAAATTGTCTATTCATATCCTTTGACCATTTATCAATTGGGGAATGGCTTGTATTCTTATAAATTTGAGTCAATTCTCTTTATATTTTAAAAATGAGGCCTTTATGAGAACTCTTGTATGTAAATTTTCCCCCTTAGTTTTCTGCTTCCCTTCTCATCTTGTCTGCATTGGTTTTGTTTGTACAAAAACTTTTTAACTTAATATAATTAAAATTATCCATTTTGCATTTTGTAAAGTACTCTAGTTCTTCGGCTATACATTTCTTCCTTCTCCACAGATTTGAGAGATAGATTATTATTTGTTCTTCTAATTTGTTTATAGTATCACTCTTTATGTCTAAATCACGAACCCATTTCTATCTTAGGTATAGGGTATTAGGTGTTGGTTAATGCCTAGGTTCTGCCATACTAATTTCCAATTTTCCCTGAAATTTTTGTCAAAGAGTCAGTTCTTATCCCAAGAACTGGGATCTTTGGATTTATCAAATACTAGATTACTATTGTCATTGACTATTGTGTCTTATGAACCTAACCTATTCCACTGATAAACTATTCTATTTCTTAACCAGAATCAAATGGTTTTGATGACCACTTGCTATGCTGGGATTCAGGGGCTCCCTATTTACCTTTTGAAGTTGCTTTGGAGATTTCATAGCTAGCTTGCTGATCGGATGGCTTTTGAACCAGGACAAAGTATCCAATGTTGCTGTATTTTGGCTAAGTGCCTCCCAGTAGATTCCCCCAATATACAGAGGCCTCTCCTCCCTGGGTCTCCCTCCTCCTCCCCCTTCCTCCTCCTTTTCCCTGCTTGGTTGAGACAGACCTTTCAGGAAGTTCTCCCAAAATATCTTTGGCTGAAAATTTGTTACACCCTAATTATTTGTTGGTTCTGTCACTCCAAAACCCATTCAGAGGCTTGATCTCATGTTGATTGTGAGAGAAGCCAGGGAGAGCTGAAACACCTGTCTTTTCTACATCATATTGACTTTGCTCATTGATCATTCCATTTGTTTTCTAAAATAGCATTTGTAAAATTAAATTTTACTTTTAAACTAAAAAGCACTTACTCTTTCTCTTCTTCTAATCTTTCTCCCCTTCCCCTACCCAGTAAAAGAAAAAAAAAACCTCCTCTAACAAATATGCATTGTCAAGGAAAATAGTTCCACATTGACCATATCCAAAAATTCATGTTTTACTCTAGATTTCTAGGCCTTTACCTCTCTTGTCAGGAGATAGGCAACATTCTAAATTATTGTTCCCCTGATATAATTGTTGATAATTGTATTGATCAGATTCTTAAGTTTTTCAAAATTTTTCATTTTTACAGAAGTGCTGTTATAGTATAAATTATTCAATTCATCATTCAACATGCCTTCCCTAATTAACTCTACCTGATTCCTTGATACTGCCTTTTCTTCTTTCTTATGTACTTATTGTAATCAGATTGTATTTATATTTGCACACAGATATTAAATTGTTCTTCATTAAGATCAAATCAAAGTATCTTTTCATTCTATACACTTTCTTCTCTAGTACAATGTGTTTTGCAAATTTTATACTGCCATATTAATGCAAATTGTTATTTTTTTTCTTGTATCTTTTTTGTGTCCATGTCATTACCACCAACCCATTAGGTCATGAATTTCTAAATTTTTATTTTTGAATCTCCAGCACTATGTAATAAGCACTTAAAGCTGAATTAAATTAAGACTGATAAATGTTTCAGTTTTTTAATAGTATTTCTAAAATTCCTTGAAGTTTATTCTGACGCTTCCTTGGCTCTCAATGGCTATGTCAATACAGAATGAGTTTTGTTAAATATCTTTAATCTTCTAAATTAGAGGGTGGTAAATCTGACTTCAATTTCTGGCAAAATTAAAAGAAGCAATACTAACGGGATAACTCCTATGCAGTTAAAAAGAGAAGCAATCATCTCTTAGAGTCAGCACAAATTCATTAAAGACTAGTTACATTATTTTGTTTTGCAACAAAAAGAGTGATTAACATAAGGATACCACCCCTAAATTTTATTGAGGTATTTATTAAAAACCCTTGCATATGTGGAGTCCAGGTGGAGAGATCTGTGATCTAAATAATAGTTCTATCAGGTCAATTTAGCACTAGCTGAATAAGAAGAGGAAAAGGGTCAATATCATTGTCAATCTGGAGGGACATTTTAAATAGAAAAAACAAAAGCATAGTTCTCTGCTCTTTTTTGTTTGACATGTTTATCATTAACTCATTCTGCTTGTCTTGAGAGAGTAGAGCTAGGAACAGTGTGTAGAGGTCACAGAAAAGAAGATTTATCCTTTATGTAAGGCAAGAAAAAATCTTTTAAAAGAACTATCCCAAATTGGAATGGACTTCCTTAAGAGAGTGGACCTCTCACAGGATATTCTTTAAAGCAGGCATGGGAAATTCATCAGAAATACTGCAGAAAAAGACTTTTGAGGCCCTTTTTAACTCTAAAATTCAATAGCCTTGTAATTCTTGATTCCTGAGATTTAATCTTCATTACTACTTTGGGAATTCCTTTTCCGTAGTAAAATAAATCCAGAATGTTCTGGAACTAACTCAAACAGGATTGAGAAAGTTATTGTTAAATTTTCAGTGTAAGCATCTACACCTCAGAGACTGGCAAGTGACTACAAATCATGGCTTGATTTATTATTTCTTTGATTATTTAGACTTAATTGAGAAAACACTAATAATGCAGATTAAATTTAAAGGTGTGTCATGTGTACATTTGTTTTCAAACAGGCAATTAAAAAATTTATCAGGATAGTATTGAATACATTTTATAGTATCATATAATTTAGAATTACAATGTAACTTAGAATTGCTTAATCTATTCATTTTCATTTCAAAATTAAGAAGACTGAATGAAAGAGAATTGAAGTAACTTGTCAAAGGTCCCTAAAAATAAATGGCAGAACTGAGATTTGAACTTAAGTCTTCTGCCTCTAAATTCAAGGTTCTTTCCTTTTAATATCACATCTCTTTTCCTTTATTTTACTTAAGCATATGAGCTCAGAAACAATGTGTTAGGAATGTTGAATTAGATGTCAGAAGAAAGGAGATGAATTCTCACATTGTAATTTACCATTTAGCACGTATTAATTGACATGCAACCTTAAAGAATTGACTATCTTTGTGGTTAAATCAAATTGATTAATTAATTAATTTCCTCTGTAAAATGCAATTATAAGACTAGATAATCTCCATGGTCCCTTCTAGCTCTAAATTCATGACCCTACATTTCCAACTTTACAGAAAAAAAAAAAAAACAGAGACAGAGGGTGATTGCTGTATTATTTGACCAAAGTCATATGACAAGTAAGTAGCTGAGTCTAAATAAGATGATCTACTATATATAGAAATCAATTCCAGTGTCTAGATTTCATATTACAATCAACATTTAAAAAAACACCCTGTTCTTTTAATGAGGCTTTGCAAAGGAAATATTTTTTATAAGAAAATGCATCTTAATTCTCAGTTAAGAAAACACAAGCATTTTAGCACATTAAGAAATAGCCATACTACCTTAAAGTTGTTTCGTTTTGTTGTACAAAATATTTTTCTCATAGCAATTCTATGAGCTTTGTCAAATCCACTTTATATATGGAAAAACTGAGGCAACTTGTAGAAGGTCATACGGTTAGTTGATTGCCTTGCATGGTTCTAAAACCTTGTTCTAACACAAAGCATGTATTCTTTTTATTACAATGAATAATTGTAGGATCTCAGGATCTAGAACCAGAAGGGGTCTTTGGGGTTATAAAGTACAGAATAGCCCTTTCATTTAATAAACAGAGAAATCGAGGCCCAGATAAGCTCACCTTCATACAAAGTCACACACAGAGAAATTTGTAGGATCATACAATTTTAGGGATTAAAAAAACAATCCAATCCAAACCTCTTACTTTACAGAAGAAGAAATGAATGTTTCCTAACAGCTTGCCTCTTTATATTTGTGCTTTTAAAAATAATGATTGGTGAATCATTAAACATTGATTATCTAAAGTTGCATACCTTGCATTCCCCCAGAGTTCTGAATGCTTATAGCACTACTAACCTATGAGGGCAAATCTCTCACAGCTCTGGAATCTGACCATAATCCTTTGCCAACACTTCCCGCTTGGATAGGATAAGACTTGTTAGAGCACAATTCTAAATGAACCAATTGGCCTTGTGTTCCTGAGATACATTTTTTCTGACAAATATTCCTCATAGCCTTTTCTGCATGTCTGATCTCATCAGTTAAACAGCTTAGGTATGTGTCTACTCTGCTACCTAGGACACTGGTGATTCCTAGGCAGGAAATGGAATATTTTAAGCAGATCAGTTGATAGGAAGGTAGCCTGCTACTGAATATAGGTCACATACATAAAAGCAAGACTCTTTTAAAGAGAAATATATATATATATGGGTGTATGTTGAAAAATGTTAATACTTATAGCTGCAGTACCTACCTCACAGGATTGTGGGAAGGTTCAAATGGAGATAAAGCATTTAAAACCCTTTGAAAATCTTATGTCAGCCTTTATTGCAGTTGGTGATACCCCCTTCCTCCAAACTACTTTGCATTTATTTACTTCAGAAAATTTTCCAGTGTATTTATTTGTTTAACTGTTGCTCTCCCCTATTCTGGACCAAGTTTCACCCAGTCCAATCTTGTATTTCAGGCTTAGGAACAGAACAATCTGAGGTTCTTATAGATCATATGATATTTTACAAAAGTAATTTTACTTAACAATATAATTAGAAAGATACTTAGCAAAAAGAAAAATACAGTATTGGCTCCATTGAAAACAGCTTCCTTTCTCTTTATACAGAGACACTGTCAGCTTTGTTGATTCCCAGGTGAGTCCCTCATGCCTCAGGAGCATCATCTTTTTCATTGCTGAGCTTTTTATGCCTTTTTATGCACCTAACAAACGATGCTAGTGGTTAGAACCTGAACCAGCTAAGTGTCCAAGCTGATTTCATTGCTTTTTTTTTTTAAATTTAAGGAAAACCTAGTCTTATGGTATATAGTCGGAATTTTCTAGTCTTAGTAGATATTGTTTTTTTTATCCTAGTATATCTTCAATTGAATGAAAAAAAATTGAGGACAGGCAGGGATTGTTTTGTTTTTCCTTTATCTAGTAGAGTGTCTGATGCATCTTTATTTAAATAAAAACATCTTGAGGGCAGGGACTATTTCCTTCTGTTTTTTTATCTCCTATACCTAGTACACTGCCAGGTACATAAAATGTATTTATGTTTAATAGATACTTTTTGAATGAATGAATGAAGCTAGGTATGATGAGAAAATGTGACTTATTTGGGGACCAGCAGGTTCTCAGGAAAAGCTCCTTAAATAAGATTTTCTATCCACTACAGATATAAGGAAAAGAGAATGTTGGGCATTTTTGTTCATGAAAACCATCTTTTTTGGATAAGCAAAAAGTTGTCACTTATTTGCTGATGAGGCAGCACATAGGGACCCCCTCCTCAGCTCCATTCTGCAGAAAGATTTCATAACACCATGGAGCCTTTGAGTTAGAAGGATTTTAACTGTCTCCTAGTCCAATATCTAGCCCCATTTAGAACTTTTCTGAAAAAAAAATTTGTTCACTTTCTACTCACAGAGGAAGCCCTAATATGAATTTTTTCTCTATACCTTTTACATCTTCTTTCTAGTTTTTCTCTGGGAAAAAGTAGAATGCATTTCTTAAGATAGGATAAGCAACTTTTAGGCATATAAAATGTGAGAGATAACTATTTAAGATCTAAAGCCTTGCTGGGTAAGGAGTCTTTCATTGGAAAGCATTTATTAACAAAGGCAATAAAATGAACAATAGAACAGTTACTTTAATCTTCCCTTTTCCCAGGAAATTTTATTTAATACCCCCCCCCACTTCCAAATCCAAAACTGATAAATTATCAGTTGCCAAATCTTGTGCTTCTAACTCCTGAGAATCTCTTTCATCTAATGCTTTCTTTTCATTCACATCACCACTAGCCTGGTTCAATCCCTGATTATTTTTTTCCTGAACTTTCTCCTTACTTTCCTAGGTAAATGTGTTTTCATGACTCTAGTCTTAGTCCTCTGAAATTTATTTTCCACAAAACGAATAAAATAATCTTAAACCACAAATCTGATCATTTCTCTCCCCTGCTCAAAAAAACTTTTAATGATTTCTAGAATAACACAAACTTCAACTTACTATTTAATTTTCCCACAATCTAGTTCCAACTTATTTTTTTTGAAATTATTTTCCAATTATTCATCTTTATGCACTCAATGTTCCAGTCAAATTGGATTACCAGCTGTTCTCTGGTTTTCCATCTCTCTTCCAAGATGATTTCATGTGGACTGTTCTTGATATATGGAATGTGCTTTCTCCTAATTTCTGCAGTTTCCTATAAGACACAGTTCATGTGCCACCTTTTCTGGGAAACTTTCCCTGATCTTCTAAAATCTTTTATTCTACCTGTCCTACCCTCAGACTGCATGTATTTGTTTTTTACTGTTGTTTGGATTTTATTTATGGGTGCTAATATTTTATTCCCACAGCAAATATATTCTATGAAAAGGATAGGTACTGTTTTTGTCTTTGTATGCCAAATGCTTATAGTATTTTAATAAATATTTATCAAATTGAATTGTATTGAATAATCAGTATCTGATTGGATAAAGTCTGCATCTTTGCATAGATATGGCTGTGAGAGGAGTAAGAGCTAAATTAGAGATTGAGTGCACATTTTGTACATTAAATATCTTCACTAGATAGTGCTATGTATTAAAGAGAACAGTTATTTAAAAAGTAAATACCAGGCAAGGAAGAATTGGGAAGGATCTGGACATGGATGATCCAATAAAGGATACTGAGAAAGAGCAATTAGATGGGTTAGAAGAGGATCAAGAAAGAACAGTGTCACAAAAACTCAGTGGGAAGTATAAAATAGAAGAAGTTGTTGAAAGTGTGGAATTATACATATAAAGTTCAAGAAGAATGAAAACTGAGAAAAAGTCATTAAATTTGACAATTAAAAGACTACTAATAACTTTGAAAAACACCCCAGTTGGATGATGAAGTTGGAAGTCAGATTACCACCTTTCCCCACTTAAGCCTGGGATAAATTTTCTCAAAACAAAACATCCGTGACAATAGTGGACATAAACTTATATATATCAGGTCCTCCTGACGTCAGGGCCAGTGCTCTATTCACGGCACCAACTAGCTGCCCTTGTTGGAATGTCTTAAGCAAGTGATTACTTAATCAGACTTATTACTTAGGAAAATCACTTTGGCAGCTATATGGAAGATGGTTTAAAGTGGTTAAGAGTTTGGGGCAGAAGGATTAATCTGGAGGCTATCACAGCCATCCAGGAGAGAGGTTATGGGACTTTTAATTAAAATTGTGGCTATATGAATAGAGAGAAATATATAGGAGATTTTGAATGTACACAGAAATGGCTATTTGGCAATTGATTGGCTATCTGAAATGCATGAGAGTGAATGAAAGGTTGAGAAATGAATGGAAGAAGAAAAAAATGGAGGAATAGAATGTAACTAGCTTTATCATTATTATTATTATTATTTTTATTTTATTTGCATAACATATGTGTGGGTAATTCTTCAACAATAACCCTTACATAGCTTTCCATTACAAATTTTTCGCCCCAACTCCCCACCCCTCCCCTAGATGTCAGGATATCCACTACATGTTAATTATGTTAAAATGTTGGCAAATTGAATATATGT
>JAJPUD010009133.1:50232-78683 GCA_023553655.1 Myrmecobius fasciatus | reverse complement strand
ATTTCCCAATTTGATGCTTCCCTCCTAGTCTTGTCTGCATTTGTTTTGTTTGTACAGAAACTTTTTAACTTAATATAATCAAAATTATCCATCTGGTGTTCAATTAGGAGTTCCAGGTCTTCTTTGGACATAAATTTATTCCATCTCCACAGGTCTGAGAGATAAATTATATTACGTTCCTCTAACTTGCTTACAAAGTTCCTCTTTATATCTAGATCATGAACCCATTTAGATCTTATCTTGGTATGTGGTGTTAGGTAGGGGTCAAGCCCTAATTTCTTCCACACTAGTTTCCAATTTTCCCAGCAGTTTTTGCCGAATAGTGAGTATTTATCCCAAAAGCTGGGGTCTTTGGGTTTATCGAATACTAGATTGTTAAGGTTATTGCCTAGATAGTCCTGATATCCTATCCTGTGCCACTTAGAACTGCTATTTTAAAGGTTAGGCTTATGCTAGCACCCAAATTTATCATAAGAAAGTGTTGGCATGACCTAGGAATTATAAATTAACCAATGGGTACCCAAACTAATATACTTATTTAGTGCCATACCAATCAAACTCCCAAGAAATTATTTTACAGATCTAGAAAAAATAGTAGCAAAGTTCATTTGGAAGAACAAAAGGTCAAGGATTTCAAGGGGATTAATGAAAAAAAGGCAGATGAAGGTGGCCTTGCTGTACCAGATCTAAAACTATATTATAAAGCAGCAGTCATCAAAACCATTTGGTACTGGCTAAGAAATAGAGCAGTCGATCAGTGGCATAGGATAGATTATCAGGACAATCTAGGCAATAACTTTGACAATTTAGTGTTTGATAAACCCAAAGACCCTAGCTTCTGGGATAAGTACTCACTATTTGGCAAAAACTGCTGGGAAAATTGGAAACTAGTGTGGAAGAAATTAGGGCTTGACCCATACCTAACACCACATAGCAAGATAAGATCTAAATGGGTTCATGATCTAGATATAAAGAGTGATATTATAACCAAATTAAAGGAACGTAGTATAGTTTACCTCTCAAACCTGTGGAGATGGAATAAATTTATGTCCAAAGAAGATCTGGAACTCCTAATTGAACACCAGATAGATAATCTTGATTATATTAAGTTAAAAAGTTTCTGTACTAACAAAACTAATGCAGACAAGATTAGGAGGGAAGCATCAAATTGGGAAATCATCTTTACATTTAAGGGTTCTGATAAAGGTCTCATCTCTAAGATATATAGAGAATTGTCTCACATTTATAAAAATTCAAGCCATTCTCCAATTGATAAATGGTCAAAGGTTATGAACAGGCAATTTTCAGATGATGAAATTAAAACTATTTATAATCATATGAAAAGGTGCTCCAAATCACTATTGATCAGAGAAGTACAAATTAAGACAACTCTGAGGTACCACTACACACCTGTCAGATTGGCTAAAATGACAAGAAAAGATAACGATGAATGCTGGAGGGGATGTGGGAAGAATGGGATACTGATGCATTGTTGGTGGAGCTGTGAACGGATCCAACCATTCTGGAGAGCAATTTGGAGCTATGCTCAAAAAGTTATCAAACTGTGCATACCCTTTGACCCAGCAGTGTTTCTATTGGGCTTATATCCCAAAGAAATCATAAAAGAAGGAAAGGGCCCCACATGTGCAAAAATGTTTGTGGCAGCTCTTTTAGTGGTGGCTAGAAACTGGAAACTGAGTAGATGCCCATCAATTGGAGAGTGGCTGAATAAATTATGGTATATGAATGTTATGGAATATTATTGCTCTGTAAGAAATGACCAACAGGACGATTTCAGAGAGGCCTGGAGAGACTTGCATGAACTGATGCTGAGTGAGATGAGCAGAACCAGATCGTTGTACACGGCAACAACAGTACTATATGAGGATCAGTTCTAATGGACATGACTCTCTTCAACAATGAAAGGCTTCAAACCAATTACAATTATGCAGTGAAGAAGGCCATATACACCCAGAGAGAGGGATGTGAAATGTGGACCACAACATAACATTTTCATGTTCTCTATTGATGTTTGCTTGCATTGTATTTCCTTTATCGGATTATTCTCTCTTATAGATACGATTTCTCCTGAACAAAAAAATATATAGAGAATTGTCTCATATATATAAGAATTCAAGCCACTCTTCAATAGATAAGTGGTCAAGGAATATGAACAGACAATTTTCAGATGATGAAATTAAAACCATCTCTAGTCATATGAAAAGTTGCTCCAAATCACTATTGATCAGAGAAATGCAAATTAAGACAACTCTGAGGTACCCCTACACACCTGTCAGATTGGCTAAAATGACAGGAAAAGATAACGATGAATGTTGGAGGGGATGTGGGAAAACTGGGACTCTGATACATTGTTGGTGGAACTGTGAACGGATCCAACCATTCTGGAGAACAATTTGGAGCTATGCTCAAAAAGTTATCAAACTGTGCATACCCTTTGACCCAGCAGTGTTTCTATTGGGCTTATATCCCAAAGAGATCATAAAGGAAGGAAAGGGACCCACCTGTGCAAGAATGTTTGTGGCAGCCCTTTTTGTAGTGACTAGAAACTGGAAACTGAATGGATGCCCATCAATTGGAGAGTGGCTGAATAAATTATGGTATATGAATGTCATGGAATATTATTGCTCTGTAAGAAACGACCAGCAGCATGATTTCAGAGAGGCCTGGAGAGACTTGCATGAGCTGATGCTGAGTGAAATGAGCAGAACCAGGAGATCATTATACACAGCAACAACAAGATTACATGATGATCAATTCTGATGGACATGGCTCTCTGCAACAATGAAATGTCTGAAACCAGTTCCAATTGTTCAGTGAAGAAAACCATATCCACCCAGAGAGAAGGATATGAAATATGGACCACAACATAACATTTTCATGATCTCTATTGATGTTTGCTTGCATTGTGTTTCCTTTCTCTGATTTTCTTTTTTTTTCTTGTAGATAGGATTTTTCTTGTACAACTTGTCAAGTACTTCAACATTATTAACATGTAGTGGACTTCCTGCCATGTAGGGGAGGGGAGGGAACTGGGGGTAAAATTTGTAAGGGAAAGCTTTGTAAAGATCAATGCTGGGGGGGACAGCTAGGTGGTGCAGTGGATAGAGCACCAGTCCTGAAATCAGGAGGACCTGAGTTCAAATCTGGTCTCAGACACTTAATATTCCCTAGCTGTGTGACTCTGGGCAAGTCACTTAACCCCAATTGCCTCAACAAAAAATAAATAAAATAAAATATATGTTAAATCCAATGTATGTAAACATGTTTATACAATTATCCTGCTGCATAAGAAAAATCAGGTCAGAAGGAAAGGAAATAAGTAAGAAAACAAAATGCAAGTGAACAACAAAAGAAGTGAAAATGCTGTGTTGAAATCCACACTCAGTTCCCACGGTCCTCTCTTGGTATAGATGGTTCTCTTCATCACAAGATCTTTAGAATTGGTCTCAATCATTTCATTGTTGGAAAGAGTCACATTCATCAGAATTGATCGTTGTATAATATTGTTGTTGCTGTGTACAATGGTCTTGGTTCTGTTCATTTTATTTAGTATCAGTTCATGTAAGTCTCTCCAAGCCGCTCTAAAATTATCCTGCTGATCATTTCTTACAGAGCAATAACATTCCATGACATTCATATACCATAACTTATTCAGCCATTCTCCAACTGATGGGAATCCACTCAGTTTCCAGTTTCTTGCCACTACAAAAAGGGCAGCCACAAACATTTTTACATATGTGGGTCCCTTTCCCTCCTTTAGGATCTCTTTGGGATATAGGCCCAGTAAAAACACTGCTGGATCAAAGGGTATGCACAATTTGATGACTTTTTGAGCATAGTTCCAAATTGCTCTCCAGAATGGTTGGATCCATTCACAGTTCCACCAACAATGTATCAATGTCCTAGTTTTCCCACATCTCCTCCAACATTTGTCATTATTTTTTCCTGTCATCTTAGCCAATCTGACAGGTGTGTAGTGGTATCTCAGAGTTGTCTTAATTTACATTTCTCTCATCAATAGTGATTTATGGCATCTTTTCATATGACTAGAATTGGTTTTAATTTCTTCATCTGAAAATTGTCTGTTCAGATCCTTTGACCATTTATCAAATGGAGAATGACAGCCAATGTTTTTTATAAAGGTCTCATTTCTATATAAAGAACTGTGTCAAATTTATAAGAATACAGGTCATTCCCCAATATGAATAGAAAATGTTCAGATGACGAAATTAAAGTCATCTATAGTTATATGAAAAGATGCTCTAAATCAGTACTGATTAGAGAAATGCAAATTAAAACAACTGAGGCACTATCTTACCCCTCTCAGATTGGCTAAGATGACAGGAAAAGATAATGATTCATGTTGGAGGGGATATGGAAAAAGTGGGACACTAATGCATTTTTGGTGGCACTATGAAATGATCCAACCATTCTGGAGAGCAGTTTGGAACTATGCCCAAAGGGCTACAGAACTGTGCATACAGGGGGCAGGTAGGTGGTTCAGTGGATAGAGCATCAGCCCTGAAGTCAGGAGGATTTGAGTTCAAATGTGGCCTCAGGCACTTAACACTTCACACTTCCTAGCTGTGTGATCCTGGACAAGTTACTTAGCCCCAAATGCCTTAGCAAAACAAAACAAAACGAAAACCTATGCATACCGTAGATCCAGTAGTGCCATTTCTCGATCTGTATCCCAAGGAAATCTTATAGGAGGGAAAAGGACCCACATGTGCAAAAATATTTGTAGTAACTCTTTTTATGGTAACAAAGAATTGGAAGATGATTATGTCCATCAATTGGGGAATGGTTCAACAAGTTGTGGTGTATGAAAATAATGGAATATTATTGTTCTATAAAAAATGATGAACAAGCTGATTTTAGAAAGGCCTGGAAAGGTTTACATGAACTGATACTGAGTGAAACAAGCTGAACCAGGAATAAATTGTACACAATGACCGCAAGAATGTGTGATGATCAACTATGAAAGACTTGGGTCTTCTCAGTTGTTCAATGACCCAAAGCAATCCCAATAGACTTTGAACAGAAAATACCAACTATATCCAAAAAAAGTATTTAGGAGACTGAATGTAATTCAACACATACTATGTTCATTCATTTTCTATTTTTTAAATTTATCTATGATTTTCCCCCTTTGCTCTATTTTTCTCTTCTAACATGATACATTTATTTAATCTTTTTTTTCCTTTTCTTTAATTAAAACTTTTTATTTTCAAAACATATACATGGATAATTTTTCCCATTCATCCTTGCAAACCTTGTGTTCCAAATTTTTTCCCTCCTTTCCCTCCATCCCCTCCCCTAGATGGCAATTAATCCAATATATGTTAAATATGTGCAAGTCTTCTATACATATTTCCACAATTATTGTGCTGCAAATGAAAAAGGAGAAAAAAAGAGAAAGAAAACAAAATGCAAACAAATGACAACAAAAAGAGTGAAAATACTATGTTGTGATCCACACTCAGTTTTTACTTTGGGTGCAGATGGCTCTCTTCATCACAAGACCATTGGAACTGGCCTGAATCATCTCATTGTCCCAATATGATTCATTTGTAATGTGTATTAAAAATAAATAAATTTACTAGGAGACAAAGATTTTCATTAAATATAAGGTTTTTGTCTGATCATGGTTTTCAGGAAGTCCAATGTTTCTTACATTATCTTTCCTCTATCTGTTTTAAAGCTCAATTATTTCTGATAGCAAGATATGTTACAAGTTCTCACTTTCATTGATTCTATTCTAACATTTACTAATGTTAGAAGAAAGTTCTAAATCACTAAATAAGTTCTAGTTAGTTCTAATATTTCTTGTTCTGATACTTGGTTTGCTCTACTATCTCTAATCCCATTCAATCCAGGAGTTCTAATTGTTCCATAATATTTTTCAGAGTCTACTACTTCAATAAGGTTTTCTTCCTCTTCTAACCCTTTTCATTTTTTGCTCCAGATGACTTATTGAAATTTTAGTTTCATTTTTTTAATCACTTACTTCATTTCTTTTTCTTTTTTAAAAGCTTTTTATTTTCATAACATATGCATGGATAATTTTTCTTTTTTAATTTTTTAATTAAAGCTTTTTATTTGTAAAACATATGCATGGGTGATTTTTCAACATTGACCCTTGCAAAGCTTTATGTTTCAAAATTTTCCCTCCTTCCCCCCACCCTCTCCCCTAGATGGCAGAAAGCCTAATACATGTTAATTATCTTAAAATATTTGACAAATTTAATATGTATATACATATTTATACAGTTATCTTGCTGTACAAGAAAAATCAGATCTATGAGAAAAAAAACAAACAAACCTGAGAAGGAAAACAAAATGCAAGCAAACATCAATAGAGAGCATAAAAATGCTATGTTGTGGTCCACACTCAGATCCCACAGGCCTCTCCCTGGGTGTATATGGTTTTCTTCATCACTGAACAACTGGAACTGGTTTGAAACATCTCATTGTTGAAGAGAACTATGTCCATCAGAATTGATCACCATATAGTCTTCTTGTTGCTGTGTATAATGATCTCCTGGTTCTGCTCATTTCACTTAGCATCAGTTCATGCAAGTCTCTCCAGGCCTCTCTGAAATCATCCTGCTGGTCGTTTCTTACAGAACAATAATATTCCATGACATTCATATACCATAATTTATTCAGCCATTCTCCAATTGATGGGCATCCATTCAGTTTCCAGTTTCTAGCCACTACAAAAAAGGCTGCCACAAACATTTGTGCACATTTGGGTCCCTTTCCTTCCTTTAAGATCTCTTTGGGATATAGGCCCAATAGAAACACTGCTGGGTCAAAGGGTATGCACAATTTGATAACTTTTTGAGCATAGTTCCAAATTGCTCTCCAGAATGAATGGATCTGTTCACAGTTCCACCAACAATGTATCAGTGTCCCAGTTTTCCCACATCCCCTCCAACATTTTTTTCCTGTCATCTTAGCCAATCTGAGAGGTGTGTAGTGGTATCTCAGAGTTGTCTTAATTTGCATTTCTCTGATCAGTAGTGATTTGGAGCACCTTTTCATGACTAGAAATAGTTTTAATTTCATTATCTGAAAATTGTCTGTTCATATCCTTTGACCATTTATCCAATGGAAAATGGCTTGAATTCTTATAAATATGAGACAATTCTCTATATATTTTAGAAATAAAGCCTTTATTTACCCTTAAATGTAAAGATGATTTCCCAATTTATCTCTTCCTTCCTAATCTTGTCTGCATTAGTTTTGTTTGTACAAAACCTTTTTAACTTAATATAATCAAAATTATCTATCTGGTGTTTGATTAAGAGTTCCAGTTCTTGGGGTAGCTAGGTGGCGCAGTGGTTAGAGCACCAGCCCTGAAGTCAGGAGGACCTGAGTTCAAATCTGATCTCAGACACTTCCTAGCTGTGTGACTCTGGGAAAGTCACTTAACCCCAATTGCCTCAGCAAAAAGCAAAATGTCGAGTGAAATGAGCAGAACCAGGAGATCATTATACACGGTAGATGACAATCAATTCTGATGGACATGGCTCTCTTCAACAATGAAATGTTTCAAACCACTTCCAATTGTTCAGTGAAGAAAGCCATATACACCCAGAGAGAGGGATGTGAAATGTGGACCACAACATAACATTTTCATGCTCTAGATTGATGTTTGCTTGCATTGTGTTTCCTTTATCTGATTTTTCTTTCTTGTAAATATGATTTTTCTTGCACAACAATGATAAGTGTGGAAATATGTATACATATATTCAATTTGTCAAGTATTTTAGCATAATTAACATGTAGTGGATATCCTGCCATCTAGGGGAGGGGTGAGGAGTAGGGGGAAAAATTTGTAAAAGAAAGCTTTGTAAGGGTTAATGTTGAAGAATTACCCATACATATGTTTTGCAAATAAAAAAAAAAATAATAATAATTAAAAAAAAAGTTCCAGTTCTTCTTTGGACGCAAATTCCTTCCTTCTCCACAGGTCTGAGAGGTAAACTACCCTTTGTTCCTTTAATTTGTTTATAATATCACTCTTTATGTCTAAATCATGAACCCATTTAGATCTTATCTTGGTATGTGGTGTTAGGTGTGGTCAAGTCCTAATTTCTTACATGGATAATTTTTCAACATTGACCCTTGCATAGCTTTGCATTTCAGATTTTCCCCTCACTCTCCCCTAGATGGCAAACAATTCAATATATGTTATGCATGTTAAATATATGTTAAATCCAATATGTGTAAACATATTTATATAATTCTCTTGCTGCACAAGAAAAGTCAGATCAAAAAGGAAAGTAAATGAACTTACTTCATTTCTTTCAACAATTCTTAGAATCCTTGTGACTAAGCCATTGCCTTCTTTTTGTTTTCTTAATAACTTTTTATTTTACCTAACACATGCTAAGATAGTTTTCAACATTCACCCTTACAATTTTTTGTCCCTTCCTCCACCCCACCCTCTCCCATAGATATCAAGCAATCCAATATAGGTTCAATATGTACAATTCTTCTAAACATATTTACATATTTGTCATGCTGCATAAGAAAAAACAGATCAAAATGTGAAAGAAAAAAATGAGGAAAAAAACCCACAATCAACAACAACAAAAATATGGGGAAAAAACTATGCTTTGATTCCTATTCAGTTTCCGTAGTTCTCTCTCTGGACATGGATGGCATTTTCCATCCCAAGTCTATTGGAATTGTATTGAATTACTACATTGCTGAGAAAAACCAAGTACAGCATACTTGATCATCACATCTTGTTGGTACTTCATTCCACTCACTTCACTTAGTATCAGATCATTTAAGTCTTTCCAGGCTTTGGAAAAATTTACACAAACTGATGCTGAGTAAAACAAACAGAATCAGGAATACATTGTGTATAGTAACAGCAAGGATATGTGATGATGGTCAGTGAATGTGGTTCAGTGATCCAAAGCAATCCCAATAGACTGAACAGAAAATCCCATCTGCATCCAGAAAAAGAACTATGGAGATGGAATGTAAATAAACACATGCTTATATTCACTTCTTTTTTCTTTTTTTTTTCCTTTCCCATAGTTTGTCCCTTTTCTGATTTTTTTTCTCCCAACATGATTCATAAAAGCAATGTGTATTGAAAGAACAAAAAGAAAAAGAAAAAAAGTCTTTCTAGGCTTTTCTGAAATCAGCCTGTTCATCATTTCTTAAACAACATTTCATTACCTTCTTTCTAACATTTATCATTATCTTTTTCTGAATATAAGTCAATCTGAGAGGTGCTTTTTTCCCTTTAAAAAGGGTGTTTGCCATGTTTAACTTTTATTGAATTGCTTGCTGTCTTGACTGAGAGGTAGGGAGGAAGGGAGAAAAATCTGGAACACAAAGTTTTGCAAAGATGAATGTTGAAAACTATCTTTGCATGTTTTGGGGAAAATAAATTACTGTTAAAAAAAAGAAAACAAGCAATTTGATATCATTATATATGTGAAGACATGCAATATATAGTTTCATAATATTGATATTGACAAACAAAATACAGATTAAAATCAAATAAGAAAAACTAAAGTAAATGCTTCAATTGGCATTCAGATTTTTTTTTTAAATATTGGCTGGGGCAGCTAGGTGGCGCAGTGGATAAAGCACTAGCCCTGAAGTCAGGAGGACCTGAGTTCAATATTTGATCTCAGACACTTCCTAGCTGTGTGAGCCTGGGCAAGTCACTTAACCCCAATTGCCTCAGCAAAAAGAAAAAAAAAAATCTAAAGAGGTTATTAAAAAAAAGGTATTGGCTGCATAACTTACATGCAAATGTGTTTTGCATGACTACACATGTATAACCAATGTTAAATTGTTTGCTTTCTCAATGAACTGAAGAGGGAAGGGAGAGAATTTGGAATTCAAAACTTGAAAAAAAATGTCAAAATTGTTTTTACAAGTAACTGGGGGAAAATAGCATATTTAATTTTTAAAAGTACTTGTTATAAGAGACACCTCTCTAGTTGGGTAGAAGAGGGGATATAATAGAAAAGAAAGGTGACACACACCCAGAAGATATCTGTACCAAAATTATGTTGTGTTGTTTTGTTTTGAAAACAATTTTTTGGGGGTGTGGAGATGTAGGGGGGAGGGGAGAAAAAAGTAAAGGAAAAACACATTCCCTGTCAAAATCATTCAATTTATTTATTATTTATTCTTATTAACTGAGTTAACATTTTATTCCTCTACTTATTAAATATCTTCTTATCTAAAGCTTCCTCCACTTATCCCTATTGAGGAAGAATTCCTGAGTTGGATAGAAAGCTGGTTTCAGAACAGGAAACTGAGTCTGTTCACATCTGGAACACATATTGGATTTGTGACCCTGGGCGGGGCATTCATCACTTTGACTCAGAACAGTTCTCTGAGATTCTAAACTGAAGATTAGATGTTACTTTCTGATCTAAAGCTCCCCTCAAAGAAGCAGAATTCTCCAATAGATTGAGATCAAACTATAGAACCAGAAAGGTGTGGTTTGGGTCAGATCTTTGATATTCACTAGGCCAGTAATTTAATCTTGCAATGCTTTGAGCAATTTAAGACAAAGGTGTTTGGGAGCTGGCAACGTGCACCTATAATGTCCCACATCTCTTCTTCCTAATGATGCCTTGATCCTCTTCAAGAAGGAAAATCAAACAATAATAATAATTAAGGAACTACATGAGTTATTTAAGATGTGCCCAATACAAGTTAAGAAGTGTTTTTTTTTTAATTTAATGAATTAAAAAAATTGAATTTAACAAATATGAAATAAAACAAGCATTTTTATACACAAAGTACAAATGAAAAATAGAATTGTACATGAAACTGTATTTATTAAATATAATTTGATTTCTTTTAAAATATATAATCAATATATAACTTTCTTTTTAAATCTTTTTTCACTTTTATTTTTTATTTAAACTTTTTTATTTTGAAAACATATGCATGGATAATTTTTCAACATTGATCCTTGCAAAACTTTGTGTTCAAAATTTCCCTCCCTTTCTCCCCACTCCCTCCTCTAGATGGCAAGTAATTCAATATATGTTAAACATGTTAAAATACATGTTAAATCCAACATGTATATACATATTTACACTATTATCTTTCTGCACAAGAAAAAGTCAGCTCAAATAGGGAAAAATTGAGAAAGAAAATAAAATGCAAGCAAACAACAACAAAAAGAATGAAAATATTATGTTGTGATCCACACTTAGTTCCCACAGTCTTCTCTCTGGGTTTAAATGGGTTTCTTCATCATAAGATCATTGGAACTAGACTCATCTTCACATATAACTTTCAAAGATGCCCTCCTTGTCAGTGATTCTTTTTGGCCTTCCATCCATTCTCTTCTGTACATTTAAGAAATGCTTTAATCTTTCCTTCCCATATTCCTCTATTTTAAACACTTCCCCCCAAAAAAGAAGAAAAAGATGTTTTAAAAAAATAAGAAAAATAAGAAAAACAAATTCCACATTAGTTTTATCTGAAAATATACTTTATTCTACACCATGTCACCTCTAGGGCAGGGACTACTCCTCAATCCCCCCTGCCTTTTTTTTTTTAATATCCTCAATGCTTAGCTTAAGTGTTTAATAAATGCTCATTGACTGTCAGGAACTGAAGCAAGCAACATCTTGCTTTATCATTGGTGCTCTAGAATCATGCTTGTTCATTAAATGGATCAGAGTTCCTAAGCCTTTCAAAGTATTTTTAAAAAAATAATTGCTATTATTGTATACATTTGATGATCAATTCTTATGGAGGTGACTCTTTTCAACAATGAGATGTTTCAAACCAGTTCCAGTTGTAGAGTGATGAAGAAAGACATATACACCCAGGGAGAGGCCTATGGGATCTGAAGGTGGACCACAACATAGCATTTCCATGCTTTTTATTGATGTTTGCTTGCATTATGTTTTCCTTCTCAGATTTTTTGTTCTTATAGATCCATTTTTTCTTGTACAGCAAGATAACTGTATAAATATGTATACACATATTTGATTTGTCAAGTATTTTAAGATAATTAACATGTATTAGACTTCCTGCCATCTAGGGCAGGAGGTGGGAGGAAAGAGGGAAAAATTTGTAACAGAAAGTTTTGCAAAGGTCAATGATGAAAAATTACCCATGCATATGTTTTGCAAAAAAAAAAAAAAAAAAAAAAAAGCTTTAATTAAAAAAAAACTTTTTGTACAAACACAACCCCTGCACACACGGTTTGAGAAGAAAAGCAATAAATGGGGGGGGGGGGCGCGGAATTTACATTCAAGGATTCTGAAAAAGGCCTCATTTTTAAAACATACAGAGCATTGGCTTATATAAGAATTCAAACGATTCTCCAGTTGATAAATGGTCAAAGGATATGAACAGACAACTTTCAGATGAAGAAATTGAAATCATTTCTAGTCATATGAAAAGGTGCTCTAAATCACTATTGATCAGAGAAATGCAAATTAAGACAACTCTGAGATACCACTACACACCTGTCAGATTGGCTAAGATGACTGGAAAAAATACTGATGAATATTGGAGGTGAGGTGGGAAAACTGGGACACTAATAAATACATTGTTGGTGGAGTTTTGAACAATTCCCTCCATTCTGGAGAGCAATATGGAAATGTCCAAAAGGCATAGAGTGGGTGTGGGATTGAAGTAGAAAGGCTGCTGCTGCAGCTGCTCGTCTGTTTCTACCCCACCTCTGGTTTCTACTCTATTGACCTCTAGACTTTTGTTTGGGGAACACTTCCTAAACTATACATTTTCACTTGTATTTTTTTAATTTAAAAAAATATTTTCTTTTTCACAATTACATGTGTGAAAGGAGTTATGATTTTAATATTAATAAATATGAGTAATGAATATACTAATAATTTAGATTTGTCAGAGCTACCATTTTCTGGTAGTTTCTGACTGGGAGTCAGTCATACCATGAAGTTTGAAAGGATCAACCAATTCTTGACAATATTCTCCTGTGTTTGTTAAGTGAAGTAAATCAAAGATTATTGTTCCTGTCACAGCACTCTGGTTCTGTCCCCCACCAAGTAATGATGTTGGGTTTTGAGACAATCACTTAAGAACAGTTACCAAAGGACTATTCTTCAGTTGTGGGCTGATTGTGGGAAACCACTCAGGCCCTAAAAATGAGTATATTGTAATCCATCTTTTCCCTCCCATCCCCCTTATGATTTGTGTATAGAATCTCTACCTTTACTGCAACAGGTAAGATCTTCTTCCCAGGAGACCTTCCAGTTTGCAATTTGAATTCCTCACACTCTGAAAGGGATTAAACACCTATTTGATGTCTAAAAACCTATTTTTTTCTAAGCTTGCTTTGTGTGGCTCAAACCATTCACAGTTTAGAGATTAAGACAGTAAAATTTGGGGAATACACATAAAATCATTAACCATGTATTATTATGGTAGTTGGAAGACATTCCAAGAAGAAGAAATGTAGGTGTACAAATGAACAAAAGCTCCCTGAACTCTGAATTATAGATCATTGAAGAACTAGCTCTATGACCGGACCCAAATCTTTTATTTATTTTTATTTATTTTATTTATGATCTAATTGTAGCCTATGGCAGTTACACAATATTGATGAGATCTTCAATGTTCGGTGTAGTTAACTGAAGAATTGATAAAAATTAATCCTTTAGGCAAGCAGGAAGAAGGCTCAGATAATGGAGATCAATTTAGTTTCTTGGTCCCACCCTCTAAAGGTAATCCTGCCAGAAATCCAAGTTATGTCAAGACCCTGAGGCTAAATTTTCCTTATAGAAAAACTTCTGGCCCATGGTTTTGTTGCTACCTCCCGGAGAATCAGCCATCTTATCTGCAATTTAAAGTCTTAGGGAGTTGTTTAAAGCACCGAGAAATTAAGAGACTTGCCAATTGTTGCATTCAGTTATGGTGAAAAATGGAATTTGAATGCAGGTCTTCCTTGCTAACTCAGGAAAAACAGGATGCTAGAAATACAGTAGAGGGGGTGAAATGTGATCCAATTGTCAAGAGAAAGTCATTATGCAACTTTCAATTGGGGGTTAAAGTAAAGAGAAAGAAACATGATTTGAATGGTATTTAGGAAAGATTGGCAGTGGAAATGAAAAGGAAGGGTAAATCTGTGATGTTTTATAAAATAGCCAGAACTAGGCAAGGAATTAAACAATCAATAGTTTTGTCTTGAGCATCCTACTCACCACCCATTTCCTGAACAGCGGGAGAAAGTTACACCCTGGGGCATTGACTTCCAGAAGACTGCAGTCCCACCCGGCCTCCCTTTCAGCAATGCCCTAACTATATATTATCTAGCCTTCTTTTCTTCACCTTTACCTAGCTGCCTCATGAGAATCTATCCTATCCCCCATCCCTCCAAGTTATTGGAATCATAAATCAACTCTGTCATTGTTCCTGGATGGGGAGTATCTCCATAAATTTCTCATCGAGGAGCTCTCCATGGTATTTGACAGCTTTGACCACTACATTATCCTGAACACCCTCTCTTCTCTCCTTTTTGTGACCCTACTCTCTAGTCTCTAGGCTCTCTCAATCTCTTTTCCTGAATCTTCATCTATGCCCAAGGCTCTCTTCTCAGCCCACTCTTCTTTTCTCTTTATATTCTTTCACTTGGTAATTTCATCACTATGAATTCAATTATCACCTTTACAGGAATGATTTCCTGATTTACATATCCAACCCTGGTGTGTCTCAGGAGATCCATTTCCATATGAAAAATTGTCCATTGAACATTTACTTTAAAAAAATAGCTAGCATTTCTTAGGGTCCACTACTTGCCAGGCACTGTACTAAGAACTTTATAAATATTGTCTTATTTGATTTTCATAACATACCTGTGAGATAGTATGCTACATTTGTCCCCATTTTAACAGTGAGTAAACTATAGTTAAGTACTTGCCAGATTCACATAACTAATTAGTGGATGTGACAGGATTTAAACTGATTTTCTTGACTCTAAGTCCAACACTCCACTGCACCACTTAGCTCCCTCATAAAATTTGATGCTCAGAATGGAAGTTATTGCTGTTCCCCCCAAACATCCATCAGTGTCTGAACTTGCTCCTTACTGTTGAGAGCACCATGATATCACCGAATTTCACATTTGGAGGGAATCTTAACAGTTCTACCAATACACAAAAGGGACAAATGCTGTAATATATTAAACAAGTGGTTGTTCAGCTACCGCTTTAAGGGCTCCACAGAAGAAAAACCCATAACAGTTGTAAGCAGACTTCTGCTTTTAGATAACTCATTTTTAGGAAGCTAATCCAGAGATGAAGCCCCAATTTTGTGACTTTCACCAAAAATGCTTAATTCTGTTTTCTGGGTTCAAATAGAACCCATCTCCTTCACATGACATCCCTTCAAATACTTGAAGACAGTTCTCATGTCTTCCAAGTTTTTTCTTCTCCAGCAGTTTTTTCTTCAGCCAATCCTAATATGTCAAGGATTCAGGGCCATGGTTGCCCTTGTCTGAAATCTTTCCAATT
This sequence comes from Myrmecobius fasciatus, assembly GCA_023553655.1. Lineage (NCBI taxonomy): Eukaryota > Metazoa > Chordata > Mammalia > Dasyuromorphia > Myrmecobiidae > Myrmecobius > Myrmecobius fasciatus. Next base: position 63,153 of record JAJPUD010009133.1, on the reverse strand, counting down.
TACTGATGTCTTTTCTAAACTCTAATACCCAGATATAAACATAATATCCTAAGTGAAGTCTAAATAGGGCAGAGAAAAATGGAACTATCACTCCCCTATTCCTAGAATTTGCACCCTTCTTAATCACATTTGCTTTTGAATAGGACTGACTGTCTATGAGACTAGATCTAAGTCACATGATCCCTATTCCCAAAGGTCTGGAGAGCTGGAAGATCTGGTCTTGGGCCCAAGTTGCCGGAAGTCACATGGTTTAGAAGTCTCTAAAGGCCTGATTGATCTTCTTAGGTCAGTGACAGAAAGTCTATCCATTGAAAAGACATGAGTCTTTTGCTATTTAACTAGCTTTTTCAGGTTGATATATGTTGGGAGCTGAGATGTCTCCCAGTTGTGCTTGGGCCTCTTCCTGCAGGGACTAAATAAATGCATTCTCTTTGTACCTGAAGTACTCTGATTAGTTAATTTGGGAAAGGAGGTTTAGCACCCATTCCACACACTTAGTTGGCTTCCATTTCCCACTATTAACTCATATGCAACTTAATAGAGGCAATTAGGGAGTGCAGTGGCTAGAGTATTGGGCCTGCATACTAAATCTTGCCTCAAATATAACTAGCTATATGATCCTGGACAAGTTATTTAAACTTTTCCTCAGTTTACAATTCCACTGTAAAATGAGGATAATAACACCCACCTTCCACGGTTGCTGTGAGTGCTTAGCTCAGTTCACTAATTGATGTGAAATGTTAGCTATTATTACCTTAGTCCATTCAAACCTCCAGATCTTTATAACTACTGTTTATTCATACCTCTTTCAACTTATACTTGCAAAGTTGATGTTTTTTGCTCCCAAAAGTTGGCATTTATCTTTATTGAGTTTTATCTTATTATTTTCCTCCTAGCGCGCATTTAGCCTGTCAAGATCCAATCTGCCATCTAGAGTTACAATTATTCTCAGTTTTGTGTTATCTGCAGATCTGATGAGCATCATTCCATATATATCTTTATCTAAATCACACCTAAAAATGTTAAATAGTGGGGCAGCCAGGTAGTGCAGTGGTTAGAGCACCAGCCCTGAAGTCAGGAAGACCTGAGTTCAAAATCTGGTCTCAGACACTTCCTAGCTGTGTGACCCTGGGCAAGTCACTTAACCCCAATTGCCTCAGCAAAAAGCAAAAAAAAAAAAAAAAAAAAAAAAAAAAGTTAAATAGTACAGAGCTAAACAGATATCTCTATTTATCTCTATTGCAGGCCTCTAGTTACTTGAAATTGAACCATTAACAATGACTCATTGAGTCTGGTCATCTAACTAATCCATATGGTTATATCTTAGCATCTAAATCAAATTGCCATCTTCTCCATAAGGATAATACAATATACTTCATCCCCATTTTTGATAAAATCTGGGCAAACTATATCCATGTCATTTCCAACTTATACTAGTTTAATAATCCTATTTTTAAAAATAGGGTTTGTTTAATATGTCTTTTTGATGAAGCTATGTTGGCTCTTTTTATTGACTTTCTCTTTCCAAATACACTCCAACCATCACTTTAAAAATTCTTGTTAGAATTTTTTCAGGAGTTAAAGTCAAACTTACTGGCTTCTATTTGTAGTCTCTATCCTCTTTGTGTTTTGAACACTTTTTCTTCTTCAATGTTATGGGATGTCCCCCATTTTCTTTTTTACTTTTAAACATTTATTTCAAAATAAAAAAAGAAACAAAACATAAAAAGAAAAAATGAAAAAAGAAAAAAACATTGCCATGTGCACATCAGAACATGAGAGGATTCAAAATATGAGACAATAAATTTCCTACTTAAGAAAGCTTTTATAATAAATACTACACATGTTCAGTTCATTTTTCTTTGCTTCTGTGTGGGTTTTTTTTAATTTTTGTTTGTGTTTTTGGCTGTGCACTTTTTACTTTATTCTTCTTTTCCCCTATACTCCTTCCTCCTGGTCCAGGAAGGCTACCATCAGGCATGGAAATATTTACAAATATGTAGATACCTACACACATGCACACACAGACATTTACATGGGCTCACAGACACACACATATATATCCATACATATCCATATATATATAGAACATACACATATATACACACACATTCATGTACATCTATGTAGTATGCTTCTTTGTTCTCTATTTCTCTCAAAGTGGATAACATCTTTTATAAGTCACTGAAATGTCTTGTGCGATTCTCATGATTATGATGTCATATTGTTTGCCTTCTCAATGAAGTGGATGAGGGTAAGGGGAATTAGAAAATTTGTAACTCAAAATTTGAAAAGTAAAGAATGTTAAAATCATTTTATAAATAATTGGTAGAAATTAAATATTAGATTGATAAAAAAATTTCATATTCTGCTCTTCTTCATACTGGAGTGGGGGGAAACTGGATTGGACAGGGGAATAGCAGCCTTCTATCTATATCTTCTTTCTGCACTCTCATTATTAAAAACCTGGGCTCTAGGTCTTATATGACCCCAGAGAAAGTTTGAGGATGGACTAGACTGATTCCTGTAGGTCCTTCACATACAGTTCTCGCATTTAATGTAAATTGAACCATTTTACCTGAGTACCTGAGGTTAATTGTCCTCAACTAACCTTCTTGCGGAACAGAGATGTATTAGAATCCTCTGACACTAATGACAGACCAATCACTCTTCAGTGAATTTAATGGGAGACTTGTTTCTAATCCATTGCTGTGTTGGTGGTGTGATTCAGAAGGAAAGCAGATCTTAATTCCTGTCCCCCTCCCCACCACGCACTAGTGAACACGTCCCATTTCAACTCCGATCAAATGGTACAGAAAATAACTTAAGAATAAGGATTTCTCTAATTAATAGTTCATTAATATCTAGAGCTGACATACATGATACGCATCTACTTTTCTGTAACAGATCAAAGATGAAATTTGATGTCCTTGGGAGCCAAGGAGGGTGTGGGTCAAGCTTTTGAATTCAAATCTTAGTTTTCTGCCTAGGGCTAGAATTTGACGTACTTTTACCTAATCAAAGAAGTCGGCTCAGATCTTATATAGAGGCAGGAACACTCTTAGGAGAGAGCAAACCAGTTTTGCACCATGGGGAAGAAGCAGGCTAAGACGGAGGTTGCCCCCAGCTGTGAGCTACGTAAGTAGTTGTAGAGCAGCCAAGCAGCAAAAACCTTCCTAGAGAAGGCGAAAGGATACTCCTAGCTTGAACAGGCAGCAGTGAAGGGGCAGAAATATTCAATCTTTTTTTCTGTTATCTCTTTGGGCACTCCTTTCTACCTCAATCAGTCTGCAACCTCTTTTCTGATTTGTTTTTCCTCTTCTCTCCTGGAGAAAACTATTTTGGAGGCTTAGGTAGCCTTAAGGATAAATTCCGGGGGTGATTCGATTTTGCCTCTCTGTGTGTGTAAACTTCTGGTCTGTTCCCCTCCCCCCCCGCCTTGCTTCTTCAGGTCCCTTCAACCCAAACTTTGGAGATTGGATCATAATGTTCTTTTTGTCCCAGCAGTTTGTAAGGCATACCAAGCAGTAGTGAGTAGGCAAAGGAGCAATTCGATTTTCCTGGCCTGGGTATGCTTTCAAGTTTAATTTTTCCTTAAGTTACTCCCATCTCCAACAAATAATTCTTTAAAAAAAAAGTTTAAAAGAGATCATGTATGTATTTTATTTAAAAAATTGAAAACTGTATTTTATTAGATTATTTATTTGCCCTTCCTAAAAGATGACCCAGAAACCAGCTGATCCGTGCTTTTCCCTCAGTGCTTCTGGGTTCACTTCTCCAGGAAAGAAGAATTTGAGGTTAGTTATCGATGGAGTGTAGCTGACTCCTGGAAAGTAAGAAGAAAAGGGGACATTGTAGGGGCTAGGTGCAGAGTTAGATTAGTGAGCAATATAAAGCGGAAGGAGCCTGAGTTCAGAGACCAGGTGCGGTGGCAGTAGGAGGTGTATTCCTCTCCGGGGTGGAGGAGGAAACTACTAAGAGGCAGCTCAGGGGGCACCAGGGCTGGCGGGGAGTTGTTTTTTCTCTCTTGGATGGAGCGTCAAGATGTGGCTCCCTGAAGACATCCCTGTCCCCAGACTGCACATTAATGGTTGCTGTGGCTCGAAATCCAGCGTTGACGATGCAGTGGGAACTTTTATTCCCAAAGAGAGCTCCTGCAGGAGGCTGCTACCTCCAGAGTGGATGCTCCCCCAGCGACTTCCCGTACCTCCAGTGCTCCAAAGCCGGCTTTTAGAGACTTACCGCATTCACTTGCGGCTCTGTGCTCCGGACGCTGCGGGGCGCTGCAGGGGCGCAGCTCTGGAGGACCCACGTGTTGCCTCTTTTGCTTTGCCACGCTTCACAGCTGGAAAACCCGGACAATGCTAGTGCGCATCTCCGACCAATCGTATTGAGGCTCGGCGGGACTGGCGGGTGGTGTTGGGGGAGGGTACTAAGGAGAAGGACTGGGACTATCCAGGCTCTGAGGGTTCCGGGAGAAATAGGGTTACTAGGAGCGAGAAAACCTGTTTGGAAAGGACGGCCCTAAAGGAGCTTTTGGGCTCCCAGGGTTCGGAGAGGAGAGAGGGCAGGGCTAGAGTCTACCATCCTGTTATCTTAAGACTCCTGAGGGCCGGGGTGGGTGGGAATGGTGGGAAGAGTGGGGGAGGGACCCGAAGGGGGGAGGAGAGGTAAAGGAGGAGGCTCTCTCCTTTTCCTTTTTCCTCCTCCCTTTTACCCCCTTGCAACCTGGCTTTGTTGCAGTGGATCTCGGCTCAGAGCAAAGTCTCCCCGCCCCAGAAGCCCGTTGTCCCTGCATGGTGCACAGACTAGAGAAGCCTGCTCCCCTCGAGTTGGTGCGCTAGGGTTTTCGGGGGATTTGTGGAGGTTCACGGAGCTGGGGTTGAGGGGCAAAACGTCCCCATGGCCTCAGTAAAATCTCCCCCATAATATTAATAGCAGCCATCATTTATATGACGTTTTGAAGACTGCAAAGCAAATTCTTTTTATCCTAGAAGTAGGCGTGGAAGGCAGGGGCAGTTATCTTCATTTTAGAGATGAGGAAAATGAGTGGTGTTGAGGTCGCATTTGAGCTTCGATCTTCCACGGCGCCACTTGGAGTCTTTTGAGCTGGGATTCGCATTAAGCTCAAAATCTAGGGGATTGGTTTCTTAGTCATTAACAATAAATAAATGGAGGCACCATGGCTCCGTCTCCCTGTCTGTAAAATGGGAAATTCGAAGACAGTAAAGCTTCTTTGAAAGTCTGTTGGGGCAGCTGGGGGGTGCAGTGGATAGAGCCCCAGCCCTGAAGTCAAGAGGACCTGAGTTCAAATTTGACCTGACACTTAACATTACCTAGCTGTGTGACCCTGGGCAAGTCACTTAACCTCAATTGCCTAAAAAAAAAAATCTACAAAAGTTACTGACAGCAGAGCTATGAAAGGTTTTGGTGGAAGAAAAGCGAGAAAAGCCCAATAAAGGGAAAACTGATAAACTTCCAAAAAGGACATGAATTGTCTAGGGAATGGTTCTTTCCTTGTCACTGAAAGTCTTCCATAGAGAGAGGGTTCCTGCTAAAGATGGGAAGAGTTGCAATAGAGACCCTCCAAAGTCATATCAGATTGTTGAGTCTAGAGTTTGCCTCTGTAGAGCATCAGGTTACTGACCAGTGCTGCATCCACTTAAACCTGTTATTTTAGGAATTCTGCCCTCTCCTTTAAATCTAGTAAATTTCTGATCAAGACCTTGGGCATGTGATTTTCCTGGCTGTTTGATTTCTTTTGTTCCCTGTTTTGATTGTAACCCCCTCTGAGATTTTCTGTAGTTTTTTATTGGTCACTCACATTGTTCCCTATGTTTCTTTTCCCCAGATCTGTTTTAGATAAAGCATTTCGTTCTTCACTGGCCTAAAACATTTCTTGGCTGTTTCTTTACCAGATAACTGAAGTAATTTTGAATGTAGGAAGAAATACTGGGATTTTGCATGATATTGTCTCCTGTTTTCCTGAAACTACTGCTGGGAGTTGAGTGGATTTCCTGGAGTAGTCAGAGGGAGGGTGGGGGGGGGGTGGCATGGGGTGGCAGCTAGGTGGAGCAGTGGTTAGAGCACCAGCCCTGAAGTCAGGAGGACCTGAGTTCAAATCTGCCCACACTTAACATGTCCTAGCTGTATGACCTTGGGCAAATCACTTAACCCCAAACTCTTTAGGGGGTAGACCTGGGAAAACTTGCATTGCAGCCTTTGGATATTGTGCATGCTGATTAGGTAGGTCCCAAGGGGATCAAAGGTTCTAGTACCTCAATGGATGACATCGGGATAGTGGAAATAATGTTAGATTATCCTTGTGATTCTCCCTTTCCAGTCCCCCTTTCCAGTTTAAAGAGCTCCTTGACTCATTTTATCTGTCTGATTTTCACAGCAACCCATAGGGCAAGCAGTATCATTTCTGTTATCAATAATCATAGTGACTTGCTCAGGTTCACACAGCTAATAAATGCTGTGTCTGAGACTAAATTTTGATTCAAATACTTCTGCCTTCAGTACCCATGTTTCCATTTATTTCTTTAAAATATTTTGAGGTATATGGAACCTTTTTATTTTTTACTTCCATGAGGTCTTGGATCTCTTGGTGAAAGAGTTTGGTTGTCTCAAGTCACTTAGCACAATTCCACTTTGCATTCCAGAAAGTTTGGATCAACTCCTAGCTCCATCAATAGTATGCCTTTCTTTGCACAATCATAGATTATTTTTGCCTCATGTCTTTGGTAATTTGCTGGGTATGAGGACAAAAGCCCAGTGAATTTAATCTGTATTTCTCATTTTTTATATGATTTAATATTTTGCTGTTCTTTTGGAACTGTTTATATGCATTGGGAGAACATGTTTTTAAAGGGGGACGGGGATTGGAGTTTTGTTGTTTTTTTTGGAGAGGCAGTTGGGTTTTTTCCACTTAACATTTTTGTCTTCCTTTTACATTGTTAGGTATACTGTTTTCATGACTGCCTACTTTGCTTTAGATCATAAACATCTTTTCATGCTTCTATGTATTTATCTTATTCATTATGTCTTAGGATAAAATATGTCATGAATTGTTTAGTTAATCTCAGTTGGTGGAAATCCATTTTGTTTCCAATTCTTTTTCAGCTTTGTATTTAAATGAGATTTTTGGTTATATTTTAGGCTTCAGAAATCACTGATTACAAAATTGCCTTTCTGGGAAATGAAAATTACATGTTTCTCTAGTGGTTTATGGTATATAAAATACTCTTATTTTTATGGCAAGTTTTACAAAGAATGTCACAAAGTAACAGTGGAATTTTTCTTAATTTATTCTCAATTTTTCTTAGAATTTTCATAGGCTGTGTGAGGTGTATTAAAATGACAAAAGCATGTATGTCCTGTGAGTCCTGGGTGTGTCCAAGTATGCATCTCTTCACTACAGAAATGGGTTTCATTCACATTCATGGTCATGCTGTGCAACCATGGATTAGGACATCTCCCACTTTATTTATTCTTGGCTTTCTTGATCTCTTTAACTTTTTTACATTTTTTTAAAATACATCTTTCATTTCTGAAATGATGCCCACTTCCTGATACCCCTTACTTACCCTAGGCCTTTAATTGGAATAATTATTTAAAAAGAAAAGAGACAGCTCAAGGGAAAATGATTCCATGAAGTTGTGGACAGAGCTGACCCTGAAGTTCAAAAGCCTGGACTCAGATCCTGCCCAGGCAAGTTACTTTACCTCCCCCGGCCTTCTCAGATTTGTGCTAAACACCTTCAGAAGACCTTGCCAGCTCCAAATTTATGGTGTGTTGTAGCTGGCTCTGAATGTGGTCTGTGCCATATTCTGTACCAGGGCTTAACTTCAATAATGAAGAAAGGTTAATTTTAGCAATTTTTCTTTGGGGACAGTCTTGGTCATTATAATCACACATACCACTTCTGGCAGGCTTGTTTAATTTTTTCCCCTGCTTTTTTTTTTAATCACTAATTAAATCAAATTGAAAAGCATTTATTAAGCACATACCATGTTCTGTGCACTGTAGTAAGTTCAATGGACTGTGCTGAGTACTGGGGGTACAAAGGCAGGCAGAAACAGTCCCCCTGCTATCAAGGAAGAATTAGATCAGTTCCAATATGGCTTCCCATGTTTCTCTTTATTTTTCATGTTCACTGTTAATGGCATAGTTTTATTTAGCTATTTTTATATCACCAAGTACTTTGTTTTCAATTCTTTGCAAACATATAAAGTGCTACCATGAATATTTTAGTATGTATGGAGTGAAGAAGAGAGATGATTGTAGCTGTAGCATCTCTGGATCAAGTCTTTTAATTTAGGGTTTTTTAATTCCAATTGTTTTTCAGAATCATTGGAGCAATTCACAGAATCACCAGCAGTGCTGATCTTGTAGCAGACTTTTCCATATTGCTATCTTTTGTCATCTTTTGTCTCTTTGCATGCGAAGTCACCACTCTTGAATTGTTTTAATTTTAATATCTCTTATTGATTATCTAAAACTGGATTTTATGTGATCAGTTAGCATTTAAAAAAAAGAATTGTTCATTTCCTTTCACTACTTATCTATTGGGAAATGACTCTTGTTAATTCTGTGTGTAATTGACCTTTATCGGATATTTGTTTTCTGTCAGCAGCTTCCCTTATCCAAATGCATGGATATTTGTTCATGCAAATATTTTTTAATTTCTTGCAATTGGGTTTATTTGTTATCTATTAAAGATCCTTCTAACTGTAGTTGTAAAAGATACTTCCATTTTTTTTAAATGAAGTTTTACATTTTTTTTCAATTATAAAAAAATTGGCTCCTCCCTCCTACCTTTTCCTAGTCCTCATTGAGTAAGAAAGAAAAGCAACTCATTACTTTTAGTTAAGCAAAAGGGATGTCTATATTAATCATGTTAAAACTCTGTGTGTCAACTTGTCAAGTATTTCAACATTATTAACATGTAGTGGACTTCCTGCCATCTAGGGGAGGGGAGAGGACTGGGGGTAAAAGTTGTAATGGAAAGCTTTGTAAATATCAATGCTGGGGAACTACCCATACATAAGTTATACAAATAAAAAGCTTTAATAAAGAAACAAAACAAAACAAAACCTGTGTGTGTGTGTGTGTGTGTGTATCTGTGCGCGCGGGCGCGCACGCGTGTGAGAGAGAGAGGGAGAGAGATTTGCCTCTGTCAGGAGGTGGTAGCTGGGTTCCATCAGTTCTCAGGAATCATGATACATCATTATGCTAGCCAAATGTTCCCAAGTCTTTCAAAATTAATCTGTAGAATCTATTTTACTTAAACTTAATTCCTCCCTTAAGTATTCTCCCTCAGATTCCTCTTTTTCCCTTCCACTCCTACCACAGTTGAATCTGGGAAATTCAAGTGTCAGCCCTCCTTTCCTACTCAATTTATGAAGAAACTTTTTAATAAGTCAAGAGAAATATAGGTAAAGATGAATGAACAATCACAAGGAACTTAAACAAGGATACACTCCTTACATTCTAATAAGGGGAAATTGTACATGTATCCTCTTTGAATTCTTTTATGATTAATGGTCATAGAGAAAAGTCTAATTAGAAGAACTGGGAATGATTCTGTTATTATCATAATGATCTTAAAATGAATCATTTTACATAATTGAGCAAATAGACAATCTATGCAAATATGGAAGAAAGGGTAAGAAGGGAGGGCTGACACTTGAACTTCCCAGATTCAACTTTTCAGAAAGAAGAAATCAAAGCTATCTATGGTGATGTGAAAAATGGACTAATTCATTATTATTGCTTATCAATATCAATTGGAGAGATGCAAAATAAAACATGTGTTTTGTATACTTTGCGTTATTTCACATTGTTTGCCTTCTCAGTGGGAGTTTGCCTCTCTCAGAAGGAGAGAATTTGAAGCTCAAAATAAATTTTTGCTGGAATAGCAGCTGTGTGCCAGTTTCTGTCAGTTTAGATATTTTATGAATATTCACTAATGAAAGAAGTGGATCTTGTAGTTAGGTCTGTGTTACTGAACAAAACTATGCAACACTGAATTATTATTTCCCTGTAATCAAATTTGAAGATTTAGGTAGCATTCCTAATCTGATACTTTCTTCAAAGCCCAAAGGAAATTGTACCCAGGAAACAAGTCTGTAGAATACATTAGGGGAGTAATGATTTTAGTTATATAAATTGTTCAATTTATTTTCTCTTCCTTCAATCTCCCTTTGAATATAGATGCAATCTTGAGACTGAAGAGAACAGTCTCTATACTTCAATTCTGGTCGTAGTATTTTCTCCTTGCTATAGATTTTAAAAATTGTTATTTTGCTAACTTAATCCTTTTCCAGATGCTGTTTTTGCTTTCCAGATTACAAAGAAACAGGAACCTATGCTGACTAGAAACTGTCTTATTTTTGTTATTCCAGAAAAAAAGAAAGTTTTCCAGATAGCATATTAAATTCTTAAAAATGGATTTGGAGATAGATCTTTAAAAAATATATTACATACTTAGGTTTTTAAAAGAATATACTTATGTATTTGCCCATCTTTTCTTCATTGTCATTGTTCTTGCTTATAGCAGCTGCACTTTGCTGTTTCTCAACTGCCTTAAGCTTGGAAACCAAATAAGGAAATTTATTGGAATTATTTTTTGAAATGAAGATACATATATTATGTCTGAGGGCCCGAAGCACCTTCTGAATAAAGTACATAAGTTTTCTGACCCATCACTTCTGACTTCTCAGAGCTATTTTTTTAAAAATTCTTCCCTGGTTGTGGGCTCTGTTATGGATTTGTGAGATTCCCATAGTTGAATATAAGTAGGTGAGCTGTTAACAGACTTTAACAGATGGATTTGATCTTGTTCAGTTTAAAAAACTGTTCAAGTCAGTTGAGGAGTGCTATTATTCAGTGAGTAGGCACAGAAAAAGATATCAGGAGATATATCATTAGAGTAGTAATTATATTAGTGACACTGAAATGATAGCCACTCCCTGCACTGACTAGGTCACAAAAAATTTATTATAAAGCCTTTTTTTTTTTTGTGGCAAATTCAAGAAATTGTCCATCTTCTGGTAACTAGAAAACTGTCCCTTAAAGAGCTACAGAGTGTCAAGGTTGAAGAACAGAAACTAATGTATTTAATCTGAAAAAGATGGGACTAAAATAGGTTGAGAAGCACTCAGAGCAGAAAACTTAGCAGTTCTCTATGGCCCCACAAGACTGAACAGAAGGTAGGAAAGCAGAAGTGACTTTAGTTGTGATGAGAACAGATATAAAGACCTTGGCTTTTAAGAATGATGGAGAAGGCAGCCAAAGTAAAATGTGTATTTTTGTCCCTGGAGAACTGAAGAAGCTGCCATCTATATTTAGAGGGTTAGGGTTTAGGAAAAGATAGCAGCTGTAACTGCTTTGCTATCTAAACTCTTGATGAACTTTTTTAGACCTGTAATTCATACATGATGCATATTTTCCTAGTTTAATAGTTCTTTTTTGCAGCACTGTGATTTTGATAAGAAATACTTTTCCCTTTGTAATTACTCTTTACTCCCCCAGGTTATGAAGTCTTGATAGCAGATATATTTCTTACAATTTGAAAGTCATCTCATTTGATTAAATATTGGTTTGATCAGACTCTTAAGAATTTTTTGAACTGCTTCATGTTTGTTTATGATATTGTTCAAAAATGGGAGATAGGAGTCACATTAACTTGTAATAGCAGGAATGTTGACAAGTGTTGATTCTGTGCTTGTTGATTTATTCTTGTGAATTTTCTCTCCCTTTCTAGAATCCTATACTAAGTCCTCGGATGTACCAGCCTCCACCATGACATTAAGTTCTAAACAGAAGATGCCTGCTGGTAATTTGAAGCTTTGTGTTATTTAATGATGAAGTTCAAAATAGCTTTGTAAATCATGCCTTCTATCCCCTTCCAGCATGTTTTCTTCTAGATATAATCATGATGTCCACAAGTTTGCTCTACTTTGAGGCTGTAAGTTAAAATGGATTGCCATCCTGTGATCCTCTGGAGCAACATATAGGGAAAGAATGAGGTTATAGACTTATCCAGGAGCTGTAATGAATGCTCTATTGGTTTGGGGTGCATTGGATTCTTTTCTAGACATGGCCCCCCAAGGCACCAGAGTGTAATTGAAAGTCTTGTCTGCTCTCTCTGGCTAGAACTGTTGCATTCCTTATTGTTCTGATCACAAACAGTGAAGAGCCTTGGGGGTTCTAAGAGATGTTTATGAATATGTAAAGAATGTCTCTTGCTTTGTACCTTCCTTCCAGTTGTGTGAGCTATCTTGAATTGTAAAAGTATCAACTCTGAATTCCTAGAATAGAATTCTATTGTCTTTTTCTAGATCACCTAAATCTGCTGTTTTGAGGCCATTCTCTTAGCTTTTTAGTCACTCAAAGATGATGATGATGATACCTAATACTTACAGCAGTCTTAAGATCTAAAAAGTGCTTTTTATTATCTCACCTGTAACATAGATGTGGAGGAAACTGAGACTGAGAAGTGAAGTGACATGCCCATAGCTAATAATTCCTGAGGAACTATTAAGACTCAGGTCTTCCTGACTTGTACACTCAGTATTTTGTCCATTCTGCCACTCAGGTCATGCTATAAAATGAGAGCTTCTCCTCCCTCCCTCTCCACCAAAAAACCCCAAACAAACAAGCAGAGAAACTTGAGTATAGGGTCACAGATTTGATCTGTATACTCCAAGCAAACATGTAGGCATGGCAGTGGCTTTGCAAACCTGGTTTTCATGAAAGGAGTGAGCTGGTCTCCTCATCCCCCTAACTCTTCTTCTATCCTCTGCTTCCTCCCTCTAAGATAATTGTCTGCTTTGAACCACCCTATCTTGAGGCCCCTGATCAGCATGTGACTGGCCATTGGTGACTGAGGCAGGAATAAAGGGACACAGAAGA
>JAJPUD010009133.1:19108-41513 GCA_023553655.1 Myrmecobius fasciatus | reverse complement strand
AAGAAAGAAAGAAAGAAAGAAAGAAAGAAAGAAAGAAAGAAAGAAAGGAAAGAAAGAAGTTTAGAAGCCTTTGTTTCTTACATTCTACATCTTCTCCAAAAGCTGTCCCTTGTAACAAAGAAAAGTATTAATCAGTTTAGTAAATAATCAAATCAGTATGACCAAGTTCCACACTCATACTTCTCTGTGGAATTGTTCAAAGAAAGTATTTTTTAGATGAGAAGGTGCACAATTATAATCTAGAGGACAACCTAGTGTAAACATAGGAAAAAGAGAGCAAATATGTAAAAAAAAAAATCATCTACTAATAGGAGATGACCTTATTTTTTTAATATTTTTTATTTTTTTGCTTTTTGCTGAGGCAATTGAGGTTAAGTGACTTGTCCAGGGTCACACAGCTAACAAATGTTAAGTGTCTGAGACCAGATTTGAACTCAGGTCCTCCTGACTTCAGGGCTGGTGTTCTATCCACTTCGCCGTCTAACTGCCGCTGGAGATGACCTTATTAATCAATCTTTACTCAGCATTTTCTGTATGTTTGGGGAATGTACTAATGTCAGTAAGGATTCTGAGGCTCCAAATAGCTGTTGACCTGCTTTATCCTCTGTGGCAGAGATGCCCATCTAAGAATAGGACAGAGTGTACCTTATGGGAGACTCAGTCTCTGCTTTGCTCCTTTGCTTTTCTTTGTCTTCTACTCCAGGGGCTGCCCCTTTCCCTTGTGATCAATACAGAGTCTATTGGTGGGCTTTTAGGGCCAGCCTCTCACCCTCTATCTTCAGCCTTGTTGCCTCTCCCTGCCCCCTTACACATTCTGCATACCAACCATGCTGGTTCCTAGCCTTCCTTCAGTGGTCCCCTAAACTCCCTAAGTGCTGCTGCCTATAGCCTGCTCTTCTACTTATTCAGCCCCTCTGGAAAAAGTCATTTGTTGTATTATGTTGTCATCCAAATCTATACTCCTCAAGAGAGCATTTTTTAAATTTTCAGCTCTATGTGATGTTTGACACATTAGTTGGGAGTTAATACATTTGTTCCTTGAATTCTGCAGAGGGAAGGATTGTATTGTAAAGATAAGGTTGAGTAAAACATTTCTTTAAAAGATCCAGTGCTAAGTGGCAGTGCTGGCTGTGCTGGGGAGTAGAGGTAGGTATATGTCAGAGGAGTGATTAGTGTTATATATAACTGTCATGGTAATTGGGTAAGGTTTTGAGGAGTGGGAAAGAGGCTAGAAGATAGGGATGTTCTGAGTATGTTGTCTCTTGCTTTTGACTCCCCTAGTGCCTGTCACTTCTGGAGTGATTCAGACATGTAGGGCCCATCTCTCATGAGAGTTCTCTCTTTTTTCAGCTTCCCTTTGCTCTCATCCCTGTCCTCACATTTACCAGTTTGCGTCCAGTGATGAATGACTTTGCCAATGGACTGTGAGTATACTATACATACTGCCCTCCAACTCCCCATCAGAAGTGCCAGTGTGCTTGATGAGGTAGAATCTTAGTGACCTAGTGACCCTATTAAAAGGAATCATTCTGGGAATCAAAGACCTTTTGGAGGTCACCATTTAAAATGTAGAGAATATTTTTTTTTTTCCTTTGGGGTCTATTGTAGTGACATTGGTCTCAGTGGTGATATGGGAGCAATTTAATTTAAGCACCTATTATGTGGAGAGCAAAATACTATGCTGGGTGCTGTGGAGAATCCTGGGGTGTAGATGAGAAGAGATATGTTCGTAGATGACTTTGATACAAGGGAAAAATATGCCATAATCAAATGAGATGGCCAGGCATAGGACTATTTATTTGAGGAGGAAAATTGCTTTCATTTGGGAAGTTCAAGGGAAGCTTCATGCAGAAAGGGGATCCTTATTTGCACTTTGAGGGAAATGTGATTATAAAATGCAGGTTTGGGGCCAGGGTCACCTGTTCCCAACAGGAGGAATGGCTTGGGTCAAGGTGAAGAGACTCAAGGAGATAAGGCAAGAAAGGCTTCTAAACGGTAAAGTGTGACTTGGCTGGAATAGAAAATATATGAAAGAATAATAATGGGAAAGGGGGATGATGAAAGTAAGGCAAAACCCTATTCAGGTAAGTCTGTGACTCTAGTGTAAGCTCTTTTTGACTTGTTTCAATTGTGGTGGGAACCACTGAAGCTTTTTTTTTTTTTTTTTTTAATAGTAAAAGAGTTATGTGATTAGTGCTACATTGGCAGCATCTAAAGAGGGTCATGGAATGGATGAATCTAGAGGTGATGAAATAAAGGCAAGAGAGGAAGGTGGACATGTTGAGTTTGAGGAACCCCCAGGTATTTTCAGCAATTGAAAATTTGGGACTGGAGCTCTGATAGTTGGGCACAGAGACATAAAAGTGGAAGTCACTTTCACAGAGGTGAAATAGAAGCTTTAAGAAGTGTTTGAGATTCATCAAAGGAGACTGGAGCAAGAAGAGAACAAGAGCTTGGAAATATTCCTTTTTAAAGAGATTGTGGAATCAACAAAAAAGCCTGAGGTCAGAAGGAAACTGGGAATTCCCTGAGGTGCAAGCCAAGAGGGGTCAGACTCAGGAAGGTATGCCCAAGGCTGAGACAAGAAGATGAGATCATTATTAGATTTAATGATGAGGACATCATTGGTGGTGGTGGAAAAGAAAGTTGACTTGGGTGACTGGGATACTAACAAAAGAATCTTTGCAGGCTCTGCCCAGGAAATTATCCTCTCTGCCTTCCTCAGCAGAATTCTTTCTTGGTCTAAAAGACTTCCTGCTCACTTCATGGCACTAGGGAGCCGAGCATCCTGCAACCAAATGCTACATTCAGAGACTGTAGTGATAGGAGGAAAGCTTCTTCTTATAGTCCTGTCAACTTTAAAGCACTTAAATATCAAGGTGCCTCATTTGCTTCTCCATGGAAAGCTTGTGTGAGAGTATAATGCAGAGCTTTGCTAGATTTTTAGACCAAAAGAACACAATCCCAGCATTGGAGCTTCAGAAGAGCCTTCAGGCCAGTCTAGTCTCTTCTCTCCCCCATTAGCCTCCTGATAAGAGATTGTCTGGCTTCTGCCTTTGGACACCGTCCCTTCCCTTCCCATTTTTGGGCAGCTTGAGTTCTTAGGAAGTGTTTCCTGACATCACATCAAGCTTACACTGGCCTTATTGCATCTTCCATACTTTGTTCCTGATTCTATTTCAAATTCTTAAATTGCTTTCATGTGTCCCTTCTTTTCTGCATGCCACACATGCCCATTTCCTTCAGTATTACTTTTGCTTTCCCTGAACTTAAACTCTGTGACAGTTTTCCTCACAGCAGACTGCCTTCTTATATATAAGGGCAGACACAGTATTGAAGCTGCAAAGGTTCTGAGATGTCATCAGATTCAGGGCCCTTTTGGTTATGGAAGGGAAACTGTCCATTGAGCTAGGGGCAGAGAAAACCAGGTCTGACAAGTAGATTTCTGACTCCCAAGTCCAAGTTCTTCCTGCCATAGCTGTCCAGGGATTAAGTCCCTGGTATGGCTTCTTTCTGGTTTCCACAGGTCATTTCTCACCTAGCCCCAGGAGCCTTGCACCCACCTTGGTCAGTGGGAAAGATTCTGAAAAGACTGCAGAGCCCTTCTTTTAGATTTTTATGAGGTCTGCTGCACTCTAGGGAGGCATGCATGCAGAAGCACACAGTGTCAGAGGAGGAAACTACATAGGTGATGAAGTTTCTCAAGACTCCTAGTTTTCCATTTATCCTTACTGGGAATTAGGCCTTGTTCTTTCATTGGCCAACAGTTTTATCTGGTCAAAGATGCTAGATTTGTTTATATTTCAATCTGTTAGGTTCTATGGTGGAATAAGTTTGGCAAAAGTTTCTCTCAGTTCTTCTACAGGCTGTTCTTCATACCTGTACCTTCACAAGTAATCTCTCACTTCCTACCTCTGGTTTGATCCATGCTTGCCCATGGATACCAAAAAATCTCTCAGGCCAGAGATGGAATGAGCTATCTGAAGGTCCCTTGGAATAAATATGTCTAAGAGAGACTTAGGCTTTCAGAGGAGCCCAGGAAAGAAGTCATACAGGGTTCTCAGGTGAAAGGTACTAGCTTTAGTCATATACTCCTATGATAGACTCTTAGACATTTAGAGAGTATTTCCGTATTTGAGGGCATCCTCATTACCCATCTCTGGGTAATTTAGGACACATTAAGAATAATTCTTTTTTTTTTTTTTTTTTTTGGTGAATCTTTATCGACTATAAGATACTATGTAAATTTGGTTTGTAATGAAAATTTCTCCCCAATTTTGGAGTCTTGCAGATCATTGACTAGTGTGGAACAATCATTTCTTTTTTGCAGGGGCTGGAGGATCGCAGGTGGGATCCTTGTTCTTCTTATCTGTAGCATCAACATGTATTTTGTGGTTGTCTATGTTGAAGACCTGGGGAATATGGCATTATATGTGGTGGCTGCTGTAATCTCTGTGGCCTATCTCTGTTTTGTGTTTTACCTGGTGAGTGATTGATTTCTAAGGAGTATTTGGATTAGTAGGATTGTGGAGGCTCCCATTGTATTAGTGGATGGGGTTAACATTTAGAAACAGAAAAAATGACATATATTGTTATATATATATATATTGTTGCATATGTTCCCCAAACTTCCAGGCCCTTTGCAACATTTAGAAGAAACTGTCTGAAAACTATTTTTCCCTGAAAATTCTGCCTTAGTTCCTAAACCTGCCCTTTCTAAGCCCTTTGTGGTTTCCATTCTGGTCCCCCATCAAAGGCTAACAGCCACTAAGATGCAAGATTCCCAGAGAGTTCTGTAGAAATTTATCCTCTAAGTCAAAAAGAGAAGCCACAGACAGGGCCTTCTGTCTACTTTTCCTTGAGAATGGGACCTTTTAGTCCATTATTTCCCCTGATTTACCTGGAGTCTTCAAAGAGAGAGTGTCTACCTGTTTCCTTTATCCCATAATGAAAAACACCAAGGCAAGTGTGTTTTTTCTGGGGCCATTCCTGGATAGCATTCAGGAGGCCCATGATCTTTGAGGTAGGGAAAGGAATATCTTTCTTTTCAGTAACATGTAATTGAAATTTAGCATTTTGTTCAACCATGAATATGAGCAGTACACAGACACAGTTATTCTGGGAAGGGTTGCATAAGCTTCAGCAGACAAGAGGCTCTGTGATCCCCGAAGAGTTAGCCACCCTGGCCAGCAAGAGCCTGAACCATTCCATCCTGCAGTGTACCCTCAGGGCCATCCCTTCTCTCACCACTGCCTCATGGCATCAATTACTTCCCTGGCCTGGCTTGGCTTGGGTTTTTACTGGCCAGAAATAAGCTCAGCCTCTGGACTGATCCATTCCCCAAGTGCTTCCAATGGGCCTGGAAACAGTTCATGGTTACCTCTTGAACTCTAGCAGTGCATCCTCACAAACCGGACCTTTCCTTATGGGAGGCTGGAAAGGAATCTCTCTTGGTGTTGGAGGTTAGACCTTCCCCAAGTGTCTGGGCCATCTTTGGGCCCTTTGGAATTCTCTTTTCTGCACACTTCCCTTCTCTCCTGACTCCATTCCTCCCAAAGGAATCAGCCATTCTGGGGCAAGCTGTTGTGCTTTAATTTTTTTTTTATATTTATTGAATGCCTGCCATCTGCTGAGGACTTTGTAAAGCATCGAAGTAGTGTGCTTCAGACTAAATAAGTCAGCATAGTCCTGATCAGGCATCCTTCGTGGGGAAGGAGAAGGGTCTCCTTGTATAGCAGAGTACTTGCAGATAAGGAGGTACACATATAATATATATACATATATTATATACACGTATAATAAGATAAGGCGGTACTGCATGAAATAGACCCTCCCCAATGGAGGAAAATGTGGATCAGCCATCTAGGCAGAGCTCAGCCTTTCATTCCTTCAGTGTGAGTGACAACTGTGTCTTCTCTTTCAGGGTTGGCAGTGTTTGATTGCTTTGGGTTTGTCCTTCATGGACTGTGGACAGACGGTAAGCATCACTAAAACCCTGCTGACTGAAGAAGCCGCTGCTGGCTACACTCACTAAGCACTGGGTTAGCCTGTTTGGCTTTCGCAGGTAGCCATCAGAGCCAGTGCGTTTCTATGGTTTACTGTGTGAACTTAGCCACATGTATGTGCCATTGCACAAAACTCCAGGGTCCCCTTGTTTTTTTTTTTTTTTCCTTCAGGTCCACTGTGTATTTTTGGAATGATTGTTCTGCAAAGATGTTAAAAACATGGATTTTTTTTTTTTAACCTTCTTCCTTTGAACTGTGGGTGTCATCCAGTTTGGGGATTGGGAGTTACTTCAGGGCTTTAAGATGCTTTTGCTGCTATTATAGAAATATTAAAAACTTCTACTCCAACATTAAGCTACAGAGCAGTTGCTTAGGGAGAGCCAGATTTCCTTGTCTTTCCTCTATATTTAGGTGCCCCTATGAAGCCCTTTCATTTTCTGATTTTCAGTTATTTAAAAAAATAGAAATAAAAATAAGGAAAGAAGTAAAGAAACCGTGGCCAGAACTGCTTAGAGCTATTCCATATTTACTAAGATGTGAAAGTCAGAATAATGTTCCTCCTTGGTCTTTCATATGACATAGGAAGCAGAATAAGGTTAGCAGTATCAGACTTCTCATCCCTTTGTCACTTTAACTTTCTTCATAAATGATAGGTAAGAATGAGGAAACATTTGTACATTTCTTTGTGTCATAAGTTTTAAATGGTTTCCATTCTGATTGAGTACCTTTTATGTGAAACTAGGGTTATTACAAGGCAATTCATTCACATTTACTCTTTGGCACCTCAAACGGGTTGAGTGGTAGATGAGAATATGACTTAGGCAGTATTCATAGCTGTTGGTGGTTTGGTGATGATGGATATTAATGATAGTCTCATCAGTTTGGCAGACAGAGGAAAGCTCTTTTTAAAAATATTTTCATTTCATTTTTTTCATTGAATAAAAGCCAACTTTCCCTGGCCATCCCCCTCCTCCCAAAACCCTCCAAAACATTTGCAACAAATCTGCAATAAAAATAAACTCCCACATTGGCTATTCCAAAAAAAAAAAATATTTCTTCCTGCTCCCTGAGTTAAGATATTCTTGAAAGAGCACAAGTCATTCTGCCATCTGCCTTAGACCTTTGCAGGGGTTAGTTCTGTGGCTTCTAAAGACTGGCTATTTCTTCCCTTCACCAAATGTGCTACTATAAGGCACAGAGAAAACTAATGTCCTATACACTACATGCTCTCTGGTCAGGCATTTGTGCTAATTTTCCTCCTTGTCTGCCTCTAATATTTATAGTGGTTAGAAAAGATTTGGGCATGGATTTACAGGACTTGATTCTTGAACCCTGCTTGTTCATGATGTGACCTTGTTTGAACCCAGATAGCATCATTCTGACCTGGTGCACCTAGCACCAAGTACACATAGGATGAATTGTCACTTGTGTCACACTTGCACAGTTAGAACACTAAGGAGAGCTCGGCACAGGCCATGGATACTGTGTACAGGCCTGGAGCACAGAGCAGGCTTTCCAGTCAGATAGCACTTACTTTTGCCCCCATCCTCCCATATTGCCCCTGTCCTCTGCAGATCTGGGAACACCCACAGCAAGGCTGTGCTTGGTTGCTGGGAGGGAGGTTCTAAGAGATGGAGGTGTTTTCTCAGCCTGATGCCTAATAAGCCTCTCCATCCATTCTCCTAACTCAGCTCTTTGATACTTCAGTTGTAGTCACAGATATTCAAGAGCCCAAACTAAAGCTGCTGGTTATGAAATAAAACAAACTCTTTTACAAAAACTTGATTGTCAGTGGGTAGAACACTCACTTCCAACTTAATGAGAAAAACTCTCATTCCCATTTTATAAACAGTTAAGTCAAATCTTCCCAAACCAGGATACAAATCACATTTCAATCAATTCATGTATATTTACGGATGGGACATTTGCAATTTATGTATTTGAACCATGTGTATAAGCTTTTTGAAGAGCAAAACTGTTTGATTTTTGTCTTTGTACCTTCAGTATCTTGCAAGGTGCCTGGTTCATAGCAGACCCTTAATAAATGCTCTTGTGTTAGGTGCTGCTCCTCTAGCTCTGTGGTCTGTGATAAGGACAACTGTCTAAGAACAATTCTGTGGAATTTCTTGTGGGTTCCTAGTGGTCCCTGACAGTCAGGAATTTTCTTTGTGAAACTTTCACTGATGTTATTGACCATGAAACATGTAAATTTGATTGTAATTAAAATTTTTTTTTCCAATTTGATTTCTTGGGTGTGTTTTTTCCTCACTGATAATTTATTAAGAAGCTTTAGTGACTCTATATCAGTAGACATGCTCTAACTTCAGCTATTTATTAACCTGAAATGAAGCTATCATCTTCTGGTAGAGAAAAGTGGCCTATAAAGTCCAGAGAATGGACTGTTTTCAGTCAGGGCCTGGCCAGGCAAGTTGAACTTGCAGATCAACTAGTTGTGTAAAAACACTTTGTGCAATTCTACATAAAGGTTTTCCCTGTCACACACAGTGAGCCTTTTGTGCATCATTGTGAAAAACCATATCATTAGTAGGTGTTTTAATCCTATAAAACATGTCAAAAAATAGTAAAGAATTTTTAAAAATGCATTTTAAGAATCTGATTTCTTAAATGTGAGCTTTTTTTTCCCCCTGAGGCAATTAGGATTAAGTGACTTGTCCAGGGTCACACAGCTAGGAAGTGTTACATATCTGAGATCATATTTGAACTCGGGTTCGCCCAACTTCAGGACTAGTGCTCTATCTGCTGTGCCACCTAACTGCCTCTTAAATGTGATCTCTTAAAGAAACCTGACAGAAAAAGAATTCACTGTTTCCATGTAGAAGTCAGTGTGAAGGCAGAGATATTGGAATCTGGGCAGGAAAAATCAGATCTCAGCCCTAATCATCTATTAGTTATATGATGTGGGTATGTTCATTTTACCTGCACCTAGCTGGGGCTTTCCTTCCTTTCCTGCAAGACTAAGATGATCCTCTGCCTACCCATGTCAGGGTGGTTGTGGGGACAGTGTTTGATCACAATATACTGGGAAGGACCCTAAGATCTGAAGTCACAAGACTTTAAGATCTCCTACCTATGTAACCTTGGACATTGTTGACCTCCCTTGTAGAATAAGAGAATTGCCCTGCTCACTTCCCTGCCAATTCTAATTCTGTGATCATACCATCAGTAAGTTGTCCTAAGAGGAAATATAAAACTCCCTTGGCTTCATTTTTCCCTTTGGAGTGTTCTTTCCAGAGCCCCACTTGGTTTATGTTGCTATCTGGCCTGTTGGAGTTCGGACAGCTTCAATCTGATTGTTTGCATATGGTACCATGTACAGATTAATGTGGGTTGTGACTCACGATACTTGTACAGTTAACTTTAAGGAGAGCCCAGTTCAAACTGATACATCCTACTTAAAAAAAATAATAATCTGGGTGTTACAAGTGACCCCACAAGAGAAACCCTTAGTAAAATGCATTCCTTTCTCTCCACCTGATTGACTTGTGGTTTAAGTGAGTCTCCTAAGAAAACATTCCATAAAAACTCAAATTAACAAGAAACATTTCCTGGGGTGGGTCCCAGTAGAATGCCCTCTAATCCTTCTTCCCCAGCTGTTGGAAAGGTTAGAGAAGAAGGAAAGGTTAGAGTGTTTATTTCTGTCTTCACCTGTGAATGCTGCCATATTAATAAGATCCAGGCTCATGTAAACACTCAGCTATTCAAAGGCACAAACTGACTTGGAATTTTTATGAAAGCTAATTCCATTTTTGACAGTGCTTTTCAAAGCACTTTGAGGTATGCAGTGCATATGATATTCCCATTTTATAGATGAGGAAGTTGACGCTCAGAAATAAGGTAACCAAGAACATAGAGTGACATATGTCACAATTCTGCTGAATTGGGATTTGATCCTGGGTCTCAATCCTAATCAGAACTCCATTATTCCACCCTATGTCCTAGTTATAACTACCTCAAACACAACCTCAAGCACTTATTCTCTGAATTGTAGATTGCTCACTGATAAAATTGGGGAATGATAGCTTCCATCTCATAAGTGAGAGTATGAATATGTGTGGCGTGCTAAGTCACCCATTTTCTCAGGCAGTGCCTGATATTGGGAGTGCTCACTTTCTAACAATGAGCAAAAAGGAGTTCATGGGCCAAATTCCCCCTTTGCTATTGAAGATGAAGGATTGAGTTAGTATACTTAAATAAGCACATCCATGCCTGATATAAGTGCCTACCCCCTACCATATGGAGCAGCATATTTCTATGAAAAAGACTATTTCCTATGAAATCCTGACATATTCCTGTGGAAAAAAAGATCATTCCATATATAATATGAAATTCACATTGAACTCACAACCTGTTTCAACCTGTTTTTTGGGGGGTTTTTTTTGGTTTGTTTGTTTGTTTTGACCTGGTCATGCTAGTACTGGGCTTACTAACATCCAGATATCCTAGGACAACCATCAACTATCTGCAGTATCATCAACTATCAACAAGGACAGAAAAAGAGAAGGGAGGAGATGAAAGGGGAAAAATTTGGTAGGGGCTTAATTTCTGAATGACTAAGAGCTCTCTCCTGCTTGATCTCCCCACTCTAAAAAGAAAGATGGATGAGATCAGCAATGGACAGACTTCAAGATTTGTCTTTGCAGAATCAGACATTGATTCTGCCAACAGCATTTCTAACCCAGCAATCTCACTTTTGTGAAGCAGTGGGATGTTGCTCCCAGGGAGAGCTGGACTCTGGAAGAGGCTATCTTGGCTGCGGACGTTAGCTGTATGACCCCAAGCAGATTTCCTTCCTTATCTGCAAAATGGGAAGGGCAATTGAACTTGGCCTCTAAAATCACTTCCCACTCTAAATAAGTATGTTCTCTCAACCTCTCATTTCTATTGTTTTCTTTATGGTCACCCATGTGAAACTTTCCCTTCTCCAAAATGATTTTTCTTCTGGATATTAGGGATAGACTCAGTGTGGCCAATAACTAGGCTGATTCACCATATACAGTCATTTTCTAAGTTTCATATTTGGGATGAATCTGGCACTGAAAAATATCTCCAACTCATTTTTTTTTTTTTTTTTTTTTTTTTTGCTTTTTCTCTTTGCCTTTAGTACCACCTGGGACTGAATTCTCATCCCGAGCTCTTCCTCCTGAACAACGTTGACACTGACTCCATCCTCTCAAGATGATGGCTTCAAGAGACTATCGAAATAATATTTTTAAAAACCCTTATGCCAAGTTACTTGTTACATAATAACTTTGTTAGTTCAGAGGTGAATTTTTGTTCAAAGAACTTGAACAAAAGTCAGAGATTTCCTTATGGGAAGACTATTAAAAGCTGACCGCTTTAAGTGGAGGGCAGAGAACTTACCCACCTTGTAAAGGTGTAAACAAAGAGTCATGGGAGCATCAAGAGTCAAATGACTGGTGGATTTTGGCCTTGTGCCCTATGGGCTTGTGTAGTGATTTCTGACTTTTTTTTTTTTAGAAGTTATGATTTATATAATTACATATAAAGATATAAATATTTGGGTGGGATTTTTAAATTTTTATATAAATTGATGACTATAGTTTTAAAAACCTTTATAGTGCTCAGAGAAGTTTGATTACACTGAACTCTCTGGATTAGAGATGAGAAAGGAGAATTAATGGGGGCTTTTAAAAGCTGAATTGGCCAAACTGAATCTCCTTTAAAATAATGCTTCATATAAGAAGTCAAAGTTATATTTAAATTGACTGGTTAAAAACCAGATCATATACTTGGTATTTGAAAGAAAAATATTGTGCCTAATAATCAGCACTTCTTTTTTCCAAAGAGCATCTACCACTTCTTGCCTATAATATTTAAGCTTTAAATTAGAAAATATAGTGTTTGTTAAGGTCTTTAATTTACTACTTCCAGATGTCACATCCTAGATGACCATCAGCTTATCATTTTTCCTGGTCAAAAGTCAAAAGCCTTAAACTTTTTAACTTGCACAGGACATTTTAGCTATTCTTTGGATCTGCCTACCATTTCAGATATTTTCATGTCTTTATGGAAACACTCCATACAGGCCCAAAGTTTGCTTCTGTGGTTACTGGTATTTGTTTTACCAAAAGCTAAATATGATCTTAAATGTAATCTTTCAGGAGGGAGATTTCTGGGCATTGTGGCAAAGTGGACATTGACAGTGGTGTAGAAATCAGAAGACTTGGATTTTAGCCATAACTCACTTATTTTTGTGACCTTTACCCCTCCAAATTGATTTCTTCATCTGGAAAAAAATGAAACACTTGAATTAGATAATTTTTAAGCTTCCTTCTAGCACTTACATTCTCTGATTATCACTCCAACCATGATGAAACTTCAAGTCATTCTGCTACCTCTTGAAATGGAAGACTATCTGACCCAAGCCCCTTTCAAAAATTTATTACGTTTCAAGTCAACATGTTTTTAAAGCGTCATCTAAATTTATTCACAATTTACTTTGTTACCTAAGACCCTGGTTGGTTCCCTTTGTTAGAATTGTAGTTTGAACCTTGTTGGAAACTTGAACATTCCTTTATACATCAGGAATTCTAAAAATTCTTGAGTATTTGTAGCATGCTGGTTGTTTATTAATAGTAGAAGTAGGGGTAGGGGAATAATAAGTTTGAAATTTATTAAGCTTCTGAACCATTTAAGAAAAGAAGTCTTTTGTTTTGTAAAATATTTATTTCTATTTCTCTGAATCCTTTAAGCCTGGTGTCAGGTGAGCCACAAGACGGGGTCTTTGCCCGCAAGGAGTTTCCAGTCTAGCAAATTGGAATGTAAAATTGATTTTGAATTGGTCTTTTTGAACTCAAAGTTTCTTTATGACAGTTTAAGAACTGTTAATTTTTGAAAAACTTGGATCTAAAATGTTCATTTTTATAAATACTCATGTTTCCTTTGTTAATTAGATTATTTCACTAACTTAGTCAAAAAGAAGTATGAGAAGGGGAGCATCAAAACAACCAGGCTTCCTATTGGTGGCTCCTATCATTGGTTTTTCAAAATCAAGCTTGAAGAGTTCTTTCCAATTTTTCCTATTTTCCATTGGAGTGGAGAATTAAGAATAAGTATAAGTCAGTGGTGTATCTCTCATTTTGCATAATGACTCAATTCCTTGCTATGGCATTTTGTGAATTAGATCATTTCAAATGCTCTGGAGTTTTAGACTCAGAAGGGACCCTTTACCTCTTGCTGTCTGTAATTGGCATCCTACAATAAATGTACTACTTTCAAAGGCATCTCGGTTCATTTTTAGACAACCTTAATTAAAATCTTCTTTATTTAAACTGAAAACTGCTTTCCTTCCCACTAGAGATAAAATCTTTCTCTTCTTTTAGGTAACAGTCCCTTAAATCATGAATCAATAAACACCACAATCAGGAAGACAAAAGTAAAATGCCCCTGCCCTCAAGGAGCTTACATTCTAGTGGGTAAGAAAATAAACCCAAGATATAAAAAAAATCAAAGAAGCCACTCCAGATATTCATTGGGACTAAATGTGTCTGACCTGTGGCAGAGCATTCTGAACTTATATTGGTCTGATCAGCCACAGTCGGACACACTATAACTCGATTCTAGCATACTAATGTCCAGTATGAAGGACCACAACCAAAATGCCAACACATATTCTAATGCTAATTCCAACTTTAATCTTAACTCCAGCTCTGTCCCTAAACCTATTTTGTGTACTTACAATGTATGTAAAATGAACACAAGCTAGTTTTGGGAAGGGAGTACACTAATGGCTAATGGGACTTTCATGAACTAGTGCTTCTTGAATTGAGGCTTAAAAGAGAACATCAAGGATTCTGAGGGGCAGGAATGAGAAAGGGAATACCCTTTAGTTATGGGAGAATGCTAGTGGGAAAGTATGGCTATGGGAATATGTCTTCCTCATTCTAAGTCCATCTAACCACATACTGAAACAGCTTACTCTGCTTTAAATGGCCCCCAAAAAAATATCCAGAAAGAAATTGCAGTTGCTTCTCTTAGAACATGGGGTCCTACCTGGGGTCTATAATAATTTTTTTAATTAAAAAAATTTGATAATTGCATTTCAATATAATTGGTGTCCTTTGTAATCTAACTTATCCTTAGAATAGGATTAGGAAGAATTTCTAGAACCTTACTGGATTTATAGTACCAACAATATTTATATCTTAGCAATCTATTTATCTACCTCTCTATCCATATGTCTGTCTGGCTTTCTATCTTTGAGACATTAAGTTCCCATTGAGGGAGAGTTGCTTGTGATTTGTCTTCATTCCTCAATTGTACCTTTTTTCCTTGAGAGTTCTCAAAAGAATAATTTATTTCTGAATGCGCTGGCAAACATGAACTGGAACTTGGCATGTTTATTTTTAGGTAAAACAAGGGCTGGTTACATTCCTAGGTAGAGGTAAGTATTGGAAGATTACATTTACAACTGCTGCCCAGAAAATGGATCCTCTGTTCTCTAGTGAAGTCATAGCCATGTTTGATACAGATGGGAATATCACTGGAAAGGTCTGTGGTCTTTTGAGTATGGAAATATAGGGATAAGAAAATAGTAGTTTTTAAAGTTTTATTGATGTGTTTTGTTTTCACATTGCAAACATTTATTCTGCTTCTCAGGAAGCCTTTTGCAACAAAATTACGTAAAACAATTATATAAAACTAATAATTCAGTGACTTCATCTGAAAGTGCATTCAACATTCCCTCGCCCCCCAACTCATATATACACATAACTCTCTCTTTTTTTAATGAATAGAAATCTATTTTCTCTTTGTCCTATCTCCCCACCCACTGGGGAAAAAAAAAAGATAAAAGAAAAAGAAAATCCTTGCAACAAATATGTCTAATTAAGCAAAAAAAATTCCCTCAATGACTGTATACAAAAATGTACACGAGGGGCAGCTAGGTGGCACAGTGGATACAGCACCAGCCCTGAAGTCAGGAGGACCTGAGTTCAAATTTGATCTCAGACACTTAACATTCCCTGGCTGTGTGACCCTGGACAAGTCACTTAACCCTAATTGCCTCAGCAAAAAGCAAAAAAAAAAAATGTACACAAAATCCATCACCTCCTTGTCATGGATAGCATGTTTCACCATCATTTCTCAGGAATCAAAAGGGATAGTTATATTGATATTTTTATCATTAAATGAAGCAATAACTTGAGCAAACTTGAAGGATATAACATGAATCCATACAAATCATTAGCATTTTTACATAATACCAATAACACCCAGCAGAAAGAGATAGAAAAAGAAATTCTGTTTAAAAGTGCTATAGAATATATAAAGTAAGTCTATCTTCCAAGATTATACCATACATAAGAATTATATAAATACAACTATAAAAAGTGATTTACAGAAATGAAGATTGATTAATTGGAAAAAAAAATTAATTGCTAATGGGTTATATGAGCTGATAGGAAGAATTACTATTTAAACTAATTCACTTATTCAGTGCAATCACAAAGGATCTTTATATAACTACTAAAGGCTAGCTATAGGTCTAGAAAAAAATAAAGATAAAATTATTTTGGAAGAAAAAGAGGTCAAGAATCTCAAGAGATAGTGAAAAGAAATGAAAACAAAGAGAATTCAGCTGTTTCAGATCTCAAACTATACAACAAAGTAGTAAATTGTCAAAAACAATTTGGTTGCTGATTAAAAAACATCAATCACTGGAATAAATTTGGTCTATGACAAACTGAAGTAAATGTATTTAATACCTTAGTAGCAAATAAACACAAAGATCCTAGCTATTGGGATAAGGAATCCCTTTTTGACAAAAAGTAATAAGAAAATTAAACATGGGAGAAATTAGAATTAAATCAACATTTTATACATCATACCAAGATAAACTCCATATAGGTATATGTCACATCATGGGTAAAAGTCACATCATAAATTAGATAAATATGGAAAAAATTACCTATGGTAGAAGAAAAGTTCATGACTAAAGAAGAGATGGAAAGGATTAAGAAGATAAAATGGATTATTTTGATTATATAAAATTTAAGTTTTTGCAGAAATCCAATAAAACAGAAAAATGGAAACAATTAACTGGGACTAAAATTTTGCAATGAGTTTTGCTGATAAAGTCTCATTTCCCAGCTATATTAAGAACTGATTTCAAATTTATAAGAATAAATCATTCCCCAGTTAATAAATGGTCTAAAGATAAATGTCATTTCCATTGATAGAATTATGTCCACTTCTAATATTGAATTATTTGACCATGATAAGGACTTGGGTGATGAGAATTTTATTTTTCAGTGGATGCCAAGAAAGGAGCTGTAACATCTGCAGAAGTAGTAACCAGGTCACAAATCCACAAGAACTGATTCCCTGGATGATGGCTGGGTCCTGGGCAGAGGAGAGATTGGAGGTGGAGGGGGAGGAAGGGGCAGACAGGAAGTACTGCTGTTGTTCTGGAAGCATGATAGCTCTTGAACCCTTGAAGTCTGAGTTCTTGACTGTCTTCTAACAAATTCATAATAAGAAATGGCAGATCTACCTTTGTTTAATGTCCAGAAAATAATCAGGTAGTAATTAAAAAAAATAGAAAGAATCCACCAGTATTTACTTGCCCTAGACAGGTCCGAATACAATAATTTAGCTGACATAAGTTAGTTAAATCTTTTCCTATTTAAGCAATACAAAGGCAGTGGAGTCTTCCATTTAATATGGATATGATAGGCTTTCTCCAGCCACCAGAATATTTAATTACTAGTTAATATTTTATATAATACCCAATGTGGCATGTTATTTAAGTGTTCTTTTTTTTAAATAGTATTTTATTTTTCCAAATACACATATACATACACACACACACATATATTAAAATGTCCTAAAAGAAAACTGCTTTGGTTGCTAAGCTAGGTCCTTAAGTGAAGCTTTACCAATATAAGTTCTATCTATGGAAGCTATAATAGGCTGGCCATTTTCATCCAATAGTTTGGAAGCTAATTTCCCCACTTGGATTCTATAATAGCTCATCCCTGTAGATTTTTAGGAATATGTGTATCACCCCATTTCATCCTCCCAATAATGTTTTGAGGTAGGGACCCCATTCCTAAAACACTCTCCTTTCTCTGTTCAGACTGAGTATCTGAGAGTCATGATTCCTAGGAGCTTATAATCTTATGGGGGAAATAACCTGTAAATATATACAAAACAAACTGTGCCCAGGATAAATAAGGAATAATTAACAAACAAAAGGACCAATTGAGGAGGATTAAGAAAAACTTCTGTTAGTTTGGTTAGTACTTAAAGAAAGCTGGGAGGTCACTAGTTAGGTACCAGTCTCTGACTCTTTTTCCCCAAATCTCTCAAAAAGATAGATAGTGGGTCGATCAGAGTCCAGTGGCTACTCAAAACTGCATATCTAGTTAAGGAATGTGGAGCAATGAAACCTCTCTTTTGTAGCTCCTCATTTGTCTTCTGTTAAAGCCCTAACTGACTTCTTATCTGTCTCCTGCCTAAATTGACCATACTTTGTTAAAAGACATCCTGGCTCATTATTTGTACTTATTTTTCTTTTTAGAAGACTGCTCCCTTATTTCTCCTGTATTTTTCCTGTAATTTTACAACCTTCCCCACTCTCCGGCCTGTTAGCCTGCTGACTGAAGCCTAAAATGTCAAAACATAAAGTTTTCTCGACTTTTATTAATTAGTTAATAAAGTATTTTGTAACTATAAGAGAAACTCTTTGAATTCTCTTTTATGGTTGTTTTTGGTGAGGCATTTGGAATTAAGTGACTTGCCCAGGATCACATTGCTTGAAAGGGTATTTAAGATCCGATTAGAACTTTGGTCCTCCAGGGCTTGCACTCTAACCATTGCACCATCTAGCTGTCCTCCTACCCCCTTTGAATTCTTTCAAAACAACTATGAACCATGACTTTCAGACATTGTCAGATCAGAGGAAGGAGAGTATTCTAAGAATGGGGAGCAGGCAGATAAAATGTCTGGACATGAGTGGAAAAACAATGAGGCCGGTATGACTAAATCAAAAAGTACATATTAGGGAGTAAAATGTAAGAAAACTGGAAAGTTAGGAGGAGGCTAAATGATGAAGGATTTTGAATGCCAAAGAGAACATTTTGTATTTGTTCTTGGAGACTATAAAAAGCCACTGGAAGAGTTTATTGAGTAAAGGATAACATGATCAAACCTATCATTTAGGAAAATTATTTTAGTGGCTGAATGGAGAAGAAATTATAGTGGGGACAGAGGAGGCAGGCAGACCCACCAACAGGCCACAAACTCTTTTCAAATGATGGGTCACTCTTTTTGTTTCCAATTATTTGCTTATCACAAAGAGCTCCTATGGATATTTTTATATGTATTTGTATAGGGCAATATCGACTCTCAGAGACTCTCAGAATAAAAAAAAAAACAAAAAACAAAACAAAACAAACAAACAAAAAAAACCAAGGAGCTTATTCTGATCTCCCATCCAACAAATGTTTGTCAGCAAAAGGAGTGCAAAGTAAAAATTGCAATACACAAGATTAAATACCCTCATTGCAGAAGCCTGACTGGCCTTTTCTTCCATCGTTTGAGGGAGCCCCAGCTTATATTCTATCTAATTACAGAAATCTAACATAGAAACAATAATAAATTATTTTTAAAAGAGGTACTTAAAGGGCAGCTAGGTGGCACAGTGGATAGAACACCAGCCCTGAAATCAGGAGGACCTGAGTTCAAATTTGATCTCAGACACTTAACATTCCCTGGCTGTGTGACCCTGGGCAAGTCACTTAACCCCAATTCCCTCAGCAAAAAGCAAAAAAAAAAAAAAAAGGTGCTTAAATGCTAATTAGTAAGAGGTGATGATCTCAAATCAAGTAAAAGCAAAGATAGATCTAATCAAAAGAGATAAGGAAGGAAACTATATTTTATTAAAGGGTACCATAGATAATGTAGCAATATCAATACTAAATATATATGCACCAAGTGGTATAGCATACAAATTCCTAGCAGCAAAACTATACTAGTGGGGGATCTCAACCTTGCTCTCTCAGAATTAGATAAATCAAACCACAAAATAAATGAGAAAGAAATTAGGGAGGTAAACAAATTGTTAGAAAAGTTAGATATGATAGATCTTTGGAGAAAATTGAGTAGAGACAGTAGGGAGTTTACTTTTTTCTCTGTGGTTCATGGAAGTTATACAAAAATTGATCATGTGTTACGGCATAAAAACCTCAAAATCAAAAGCAGAAAGGCAGAAATAGTAAATGCATCTTTTTCAGATCATGATGCAATAAAACTCACATGTAATATAAGGCCAGGAGAAAATAGACCAAAAGTTAATTGGAAATTAAATAATCTAATCTTAAAGAATGAATGGGTGAGGGGCAGCTAGGTGGCGTAGTGGATAGAGCACCAGCCCTGAAGTCAGGAGGACCTGAGTTCAAATATGACTTCAGACACTTAACATTCCCTAGCTGTGTGACCCAGGGCAAGTCACTTAACTTCAATTGCCTCAGCAAAAAAAAAAAAAAAAAAAAAAAAGAATGAATGAGTGAAAGAGCAAATCATAGACACAATCAATAATTTCATCCAGGAGAATGACAATAATGAGATAAAATACCAAAATTTGTGGGATACAGCCAAAGCTGTTATAAGAGGTAATTTTATATCTCTAGATGCTTACTTGCATAAAATAGAGAAAGAGAAGATCAGTGAATTGGGCTTACGATTAAAAAAACTAGAAAAAGAACAAATCAAAAACCCTCAATTAAATACCAAATTGGAAATTCTGAAAATAAAAGGGGAGATTAATAAAATTGACAATAAGAAAGCTATTGAATTAATAAATAAAACTAAGAGTTGGTTTTATGAAAAAACCAACAAAATAGATAAGCCTTTAGTTAATTTGATTAGAAAAAGGAAAGAGGAAAATCAAATTGTGAGTCTCAAAAATGTTAAGGGAGAACTTTCCTCCAATGAAGAGGAAATTAGAGTAATAATTAGGAGTTACTTTGCTCAACTTTATGCCAATAAATTTGATAATCTAAATGAAATGGAGGAATATCTATAAAAACATAGATTGCCCAGGTTAACAGAAGAGGAAATAAATTATTTAAGTAGCCCCATTTTTGAAAAAGAAATAGAACAAGCTATTAATCAACTCCCTAAGAAAAAATCTCCAGGACCAGATGGATTTACAGGTGAACATTCAAAGAACAATTAATTCCAATACTATATAAACTATTTGAAAAAATAGGGAAAGGTGTACTAACAAATTCCTTTTATGATACAGATATGATACTGATAGCTAAACCAGGTGGGTGAAAACAGAGAAAGAAAACTATAGACCAATTTCCCTAATGAATATTGATGCAAAAATTTTAAATAAGATATTAGCAATGAGATTACAGAAAGTTATCCCCAGGATAGTACACTATGCCATACCAATCAAAACTCCCAAGAAATTATTTTACAGATCTAGAAAAAACAGTAGCAAAGTTCATTTGGAAGAACAAAAAGTCAAGAATTTCAAGGGAATTAATGAAAAAAAGAGGCTGATGAAAGTAACATTGCTGTACCAGATCTAAAACTATATTATAAAGCAGCAGTCATCAAAAACATTTTGTACTGGTTAAGGATCACAGGAAAAACTAGGCAATAACTATAGCAATTTAGTGTTTGATAAACCCAAAGACCCCAGCTTCTGGGATAAGTACTCACTATTTGACAAAAACTGCTGAGAAAATTGGAAACTAGTGTGGAAGAAATTAGGGCTTGACCCACACCTAACACCACATACCAAGATAAGATCTAAATGGGTTCATGATCTGGATATAAAGAGTGATATTATAAGTAAATTAGAGGAACATAGTATAGTTTACCTCTCAGACCTGTGGAGAAGGAATAAATTTATGTCCAAAGAAGAACTGGAACTCTTAATTGAACATCAGATAGATAATTTTGACTATATTAAGTTTAAAAGTTTTTGTACAAACAAAACTAATGCAGACAAGATTAGGAGGGAAGCAATAAATTGGGAAATCATCTTTACATTTAAGGGTTCTGATAAAGGCCTCATTTCTAAAATATATAGAGAATTATCTCATATTTATAAGAATTCAAGCCACTCTCCAATAGATAAATGGTCAAAGGATATGAACAGACAATTTTCAGATGATGAAATTAAAACCATTTCTAGTCACATGAAAAGGTACTCCAAATCACTATTGATCAGAGAAATGCAAATTAAGGCAACTCTGAGGTACCAATCCACACTTGTCAGATTGGCTAAGAAGACAGGAAAAGATAATGACGAATGTTGGAGGGGATGTGGGAAAACTGGAACATTGATACATTGTTGGTGGAAATGTGAACGGATCCAGCCATTCTGGAGAGCAATTTGGAGCTATGCTCAAAAAGTTATCAAACTGTGCATACCCTTTGACCCAGCAGTGTTTCTACTGGGCCTATATCCCAAAGAGATCTTGAAGGAGGAAAAGGGACCCACATGTGCAAGAATGTTTGTGGCAGTCCTTTTTGTAATGGCAAGAAACTGGAAACTGAAGGGATGCCCATCAATTGGAGAATGGCTGAACAAATTATGGTATATGAATGTGATGGAATATTATTGTTCTGTAAGAAACAACCAACAGGATGACTTCAGAGAGGCCTGGAGAGACTTGCATAAACTGATGCTGAGTGAAATCAGCAGAACCAGGAGAACGTTATACTTGGCAACAAGACTATACGATGATCAATTCTGATGGACGTGGATCTCTTCAACAATGAAATGACTCAAATCAGTTCCAGTTGTTCAGTGAAGAAAGCCATATACACCCAGAGAGAGGGATGTGAAATGTGGACCACAACATAACATTCTCATACTCTCTATTGATGTTTGCTTGCATTTGTTTCTTTTCTCTGATTTTTTTTTCTTGTAGATAGGATTTTTCTTGCACAACAACTTGTCAAGTATTTTAACATTATTAACATGTAGTAGACTTCCTGCCATCTAGGGGAGGGGAGGGGTAGGGGGGTAAAATTTGTAACGGAAAGCTTTGTAAAGATCAATGCTGAGGAACTACCCATACATATGTTATGCAAATAAAAAGCTTTAATAAAAATAAAAATAAAAAAAGAATGATGGACAAATAACAAAAAAAAAGAAAAGAAAGAAAGAAAGAAAGCCATATACACCCAGAGAGAGGGATATGAAATGTGGACCACAACATAACATCTTCATGCTCTCTATTGATGTTTGCTTGCATTGTGTTTCCTTTCTCAGATTTTTTTTCTTGTAGATAACGATTTTTCTTGCACAACAATGATAAGTGTGGAAATCTGTATACATATATTCGATTTGTCTAGTGTTTTGTTTTTGTTTTGTTTTTTTTTTTTTTTTT